>JAPYMA010001652.1:0-60682 GCA_035041965.1 Anisakis pegreffii | reverse complement strand
GACCACTCATCATGTAGAGTCGAGTCGCTGACTGGTGACTCGAAGACCTTCTCCCTCGTAGTGTTATTTAGTGACAGTTAGACTGAAGTTGCAACGATAGATTGCATGTAGCCAATGGTCATATTAAAAATGTACATTTCGTTCGCGTAGGTGATCCCAACCTGTCGAGCTGCCAACAAGAGGGGCTAGGTTTAGGTAAATGCAATAGGCGTTCCCCGCCTACCGGCAGTCTCGGCGAATCGGGGAGAAACAACTCAAAATATGCTAGCGATATTTACCCGAGTGTCGCTAGCATTCATTCTTCGGAACATATTACGGGCGTTCCCGGCCCGGGAAAGGCGCCGATTTGACCGGGGATAGGGCTTGCGCGTAAGTTGGCTTGAGTAGTGTCTTTGGGCATTTGCTCAGGTAACGGGGGTTCCCGGACCCACCGTGCGCTCTTTCCCTTAACAGGGGAGAATTGTTATCGGGTTGACCATTGGCTGCACACATGAAATCATTTCACTCAGTTTGAATGTTGCCATGTGCATTATAAGGGAAATCTCTCAGGTGTTTGTGGTTACTCGCCGAAGCTTATTTATTAGCTAGTGTCATGATGGCATTCATACAATTCTATGATGATATCCTCATGTCCTTTGCCAGTGTAGTTATCATTCATCACTAGTGCTAATAAGATACTCGATATCTTCAAACAATCCACTCGAATGGAATAAGAAGCACTATAGCCTCTTCAATTTGGGAAAGGTTTTCAATAAACACCAACTTTCAAGGTCTGTCTTCAATAGTTAACTACTTTCGAGAGCTTGAATCTCAGTCTGAAGTTATCGCAATAAAAATAACGTATTAGTTAGTTTGCGGGAGAGCTAGCATCAAGTGTTGATAATGACTGTACTGGCATATCAAAATAAAGAACAGTCCTTAAAAATTGAGTTTCACGAATGTAGGGTATGAATGGCCTTATGAAGTTAGCGGTAGGTCTGAAAAGTTCGCCTGGACCACTCATCCTGTAAAGTCGAGTTGCTGACTGGTGACTCGAAGAACATCTTCCCGTAGTGCTGTTTAATAACAGCTGGAATAAAGTTCCAATGTTATTAAATGCATTATGAGGAGAAATCTCTCAGGTGTTTGTGGTTACTCGCCGAAGCTTATCTATTAGCTAGTGTCATGACGGTATTCATACAATTCTATGATGCAATCCTTATTTCCCTTGCCAGTGCAGCTGTTATCTGTCATAAATGCTAATAAGGTATACTTGATAAGTCATCGCTTCTGTTTTTAATAACTGACTAGTTTCGAGAGCTTATATCACGGGCTAGGATTGAATTGGATGACTATGGTTTGATCTGTCCATAGAGGTTAGAATTTTCTCTTGGTTGCTAGCACAGTGTCTTCTCAGGGTTGAAATAAGTTGTTGTAAGTTATAAAGATAGTGTTTTTGAAGTAGCATTTTCGGGGTAACATCATGAAATTTTCTCAAACTTTATCATTCGAGCACTCAGATAATAACTTGAGGAATAGGAAGGCAGGTAGCATTCCTCGGATTGCTTTCATACATTACGTAGACGGAGACAAGGCTTGAGTCAAGCTTCACTTATCAATAGCTTGGCTTGACTTCAAACGTATTTTGAGTTGAGCCAAAATGATTGCAGCTCGCTTGATTCTGTTTCAATTTTAAGATATTCTTTCAGAATGTGTTCATGTTATTTTGCTTTCGATTGTCAGATTGAATGTGGCCATTAAAATCCCGTGTATATGTAAATATTTGTTCTGTTGATGTTGTTGTTTTGTATACATAGGTATGAAATATATATAGGCATGAAATATGTTAATTTGATTATGTTAATTGTTGTTTGTGTTAATTTGTTTGATTGTCCTGTTGCTACGATTATTTCGTGTTGTTGTTGATGTAATTATTTCGTGTTTTCGTGCCTTCATCACTTCGTTGTTCATTACCGTGTTTTTTATCCTGTCGCGCCAGGCATAATGAAGGGAAGTATTGCTAGACATGATTTAGTGGTGTTCCATGATTGAGGCAGAATCGCAAAATGCATGGAGAACCCCACACAAAATACCCGGGTGCATTTTGACGTCACGTGATAGGTACAGGCCGAAGGTTGAAGCTTTTGCCTAGACGTATACTCACAACTTTGCTGACATTTGGATAAATTTGAAAATATGAATGGTGCGTGGCGCGACAGCTGCATAAACGATTTTTAACGTGTCGCCACACATCACATCGAAACAGCTTGAAAGGATCGACGAGTATCGGTTTAGGATTGGCGTGACGGCAACCGTTGTGGTTTTGTGCCGACAAATTTGGTGGAATTCAGGTGTAATATAGGTTCTAGTCTTAGCATGTTTGCATCGCAGTTGGGGACGAAGAACTTGAAATTTGGAAGGCTTATCGAGATATCGATTTGAGAAGTCGTTTAGAAATTATGCTAATCCTAAACACGGTTAGCGATTCGGCAAAGTGTACTTGAAATGAGTAATCATATATTGAGGAACATTTCATTTTCAAAGACAACTCTTCAACTGTCATTTAGCACAAAATAGGAATGGAAAAATAAGACAACGAATAGAGCATTTGCATTATGCCGTTTAATGCATGTTATTGTAAACCCTACGATGGGATCAATAAGCCTCAATAACCCTTCTCTAGTAGGGGCCTTTGAAATCTCAGGTCACTCCACCTAGCGGTCAGTAGAAATACCATCAATAGCACTTTATTACATAATTAAGTTCAATGCTTAGTTACCAGTGATGGGGACAGATAGAACATGGGTGTATTCGTTTAGATGCAAGTGGGTGTGTTCTCGATGAGTTAATTGAGGGTGTTGCAATCATTTGTGCGGAGGTGTGCTTCGCTGTTCTATTAGTTATCAGTTCCGCTTCCATAGACGTCCGTCCATCAGTTACTGTGGATATAACGAGTGATACAAAACAACATGTTGTCGAGAGCATAACGATACCTCCATAAACAATCGTCGTATCAATGATACTTGCATCTATTTATGTTTGTTCGATGTGAAATTAAGATTGGACACATCGTACAATGTTATATCGATAAGGTTTCTGAAGTAGTAGTAAAGATGTAGGGAGACTGAAATCAGTATGCTTGAACAACGCCATAGGGGAACAACAATAAGACAATAGCTATGCGAACTTGGGGATTTGTTACTGGGACACGACATATTGCGTAGCGACGGATGCACGACTGGTTATCTCTAGAACAGTGAACATGGTTGGATCCGTACGGTTCTTGTTCAGACGGTTGAGATCATCTGAAAACCGCCTTAGGTGTCTCGAAGTGTCAGTCCTGAGCTGAGATATGGTATCTTAAAAATGTCGAATTTGAGGTTGTAAGGTGTATGGTCAGGATTTTTGTGAAGTTTCTAGCGACATAATTGTTCGCTCCTCTTTCGTGAGATTGGTACCAGTCGGTTCGGCTTGACGAGTGGACCACGAAAAATACAAAATTACGGCTGAATGAGAGGCGTGATGTTAGGTAAATCCTCCAAAAGAGCAGTCAAACTCAATGTTGCAATCATTTTTTGGTTCCATTCTGAGCAATCCGACGGAAAAGACCGTTATGATGGTGCTTAGAGATCGGGTGGTACCACATTTTGCGGTTAGGACACAAAAATGGTTGCAGCTATTGAGCTAATTTGTATTTCATTGCATTCAATGCTTCATTCCAGCTCGATTGATACCAAATTTCTGATACCTTTAAAAAATGAATTCATCGACCAAAACTACTGATGTGACGATTTTGGCGGTTTTTGGGGTTACGAAGCGTTGGTGGATCTGAGCACTTCTTGTGGTATTCTCATTTAGATGACCGAGATTATCTCAGAATCGTTTGAAGAGTTAATTGGAATATTATCTCAGTTAATTGGAACATTGGAACAAGAGTTGATTGTTAACTGAAGAGTTACCAATTATTTGGTATCTGATTTCTGATAAAGAATAGTGGTTGTTCTGGTAAAATGGCAATCTGTTTAGATGAAATTCCATTTGTTAGTCATCCTGAAAAATTATGTTTATTTATGACGAGACCACAAGCCTGTTTTGATATGAGAACAAGTCATCAGTATAAACTCGCGTCAGCGTTGCTCACGTCATGATCAAATTAGTGGACGTTACAAGACATTATGCATCCTTCACATTTACGATACACATTCGAAATTACTACATACCACTCCTTATTTCTACAAGCGATTTCATCGAATTATGCGCATCTTGTTTCAGGTCTGATTGTTTCCTAACCATACAACATTGTGCTGGATAAATCATCAGGTGACGTTCATGGCTACATATACCTAATGATATTTCTGATCCAGCTATTAGAATACTCAAATGAAGGAACGAAATAGCTCTGTGACAACGACGAGTGTCAGTGTGTTGAATGGTCGTTTGAGATGACAACTACGGAAAATGCACTCATAATAACAATTTCCTCTCCAGACGAATACAGTATCCGTAGTATATCATTCGAATTTCTCAAAATAATGCTGGGCGATTAAGTTGATGAGTAAGTGCTTGAGTGCACGCGAAAAGCAACAATACATCAATGTTGAAACAATCCACATTCCATCATCTGAATAACTATCATTGATATCTGGTCACATCATTTAAAGTGAATATCTCTGAATGATTCGTATTGATTAAACGAAGCAATAGGTATGCTGAGATGAGCATGCTCACGAAACGGAGCATTTGTTGACAGCGTTTCAGTTCATTAAGTAGTTTGACTCTACAACACGTACCACATTCTTTCATTTCTTTAATTCATTTCTTCTGCATTATTTGCAGTGAACCGTAAATGACATTCGAATCCGATTTCTCCAGATTCTTCATCCTGCCAGCAGAATCTTTGTGGAAACGCAAACAATTCGACTGGAACGCTGATTTTATCCGGTAAATGGCGCTGCTTATCCGTTCTGCGAGCCCTATCGAATGGAATTTGCAGACGCATAGATTTGAATTGTCATCTCATTCATTGCCTTATCTGCAGTGTACATATCCTCAAAAATTTCTGATCTCCGCGCTCAAAAACTCGGCGGGAGAGGATCGAATAGAAATTGATTTCAATAAAATGACAATTTCAATACTATAAATGAACATGTGCAGTGAAGCATCAGTAATTCAACTATAGAAACGACAATGATCGTGACTATTCGCTGGAATCATCAATCATAAATTGGATAGATATATACTTGAAGTGTCTTCATGCAAATTATCAGAAAATTGCAAGCGGTAAGAAGCTGTAGGCTTCGCACTCCTCCACGAATTGTTTTAGGTAATCAGAATTCGTTATAATTTAGTGGAATTTGAAATCTTAGTGATCACGTTTCAACCTTAATGTTCGTATTGATAGCATTTATTGTTGTCTTAGGCCGCTCTGTTGATGAAGTATGCTTATCAACTCAAAGCATAAGATGCTTCTCTTTTCATCGCCGAAGTTTCAAAAAATGCGGAACCAGAGTTGGAGCTGGGATCAGCTTTTTTTGGAAAGCAATCATAAAGTGCCCAGTCATGAAGGATTTGAGCTAGTGTGAACAGATGACTGGAGTCATACTAATTGCAAGTAGCTGCAATGATTCATATGCTTCATATTTCTTAATTTTTTGTGACAAATACTTGGAATTTCTTAGAAAATTTTCGATTTGCATCATTACATTCCCGCGAATATCGAGTGATATGATAAGAGTATCCGTTAATCGCTTTCATTCTATTGCATTACTACATTTTACAACAATGCGTTTTTCACTGATATAACCATTAGAATAATGCTAATTTTCCAAGCGCGAACAAGAGTTAATGGCTTAGTAGTTTGCCAATAGTTGTCGATTTGTCCGTTGTTATTACGAAATAAAGTTGAGGTTTTTGAATGCCACAAGCTGTCCACACGTCTTGAACTAGTCATTGTATTGCTGATGCAGTTACGTCTCTCTGCGATCGCTCCATTGTCTTGTTCTATTGTTACATTGAATAGATGTGAAAATCATGTTAAGTTTATGTATGTTGATTGCCGCATGAAAGTTCGCAAATGGACGAAATTAGCAGTACAATAAATCATTATGAAGCTTTTCCAAATTTGTCATCATTCAAGTGCATTCAAGATGAAAAGTTGAATTTGCTTATCGTTAGTTAGAACAACTTAATCATTTTTCAACTCGTAGACCTAAATGCTTCTTTCAAAAACACCACATAAGAACACTAATGTTGTCATGAAATTCTGAAAATTCTTGTAAAACAATTAAGATGCGATCGTTTTTGAAGTGATGAACTCATGTGATGAATTATTACTTGCATCTATTAGTTGCCAGTGACTAGCATCAGATGGTGGCAATATGAAATACCACGCAAGAATTTATTATCATGGTAACTTATGATTATATTTATCACGGAAATCTTTAACCGAGTCGTGCTGTGACGATGTTGCAATATTCGTTCCCTTCCGAGCGTTTCAAATACATCCATTCGAGTCACTAACAAGTATCATGAAGCACACAATCTTTTGGTTGAATATCAAAATTCCTGATAGAATTGGGTGATTTGTCTATGTTCTTGGTTACTTCTCGTCTTTCTCCACATGTTCACTCCACTGAAGTTAATTTACTCTGAATTGCCTTCTATGAGTCTAAGTGAAAATTTGATAACGAGCGAGTTTTTTTAATTGTTTGTTTTACTGAATCAACTGCACTAATCAGCTATCCCTTTAAAACTCCAAATTCTCAGCCTTTCTTTTATTGATTAACGTATATCAATTGATTGTCGATATGCTGCCTCGTTATCATAGTTTTCATTTCTAGAACGCTATCTGAATGTCATTGATCCAATCATTGTTATCTGCAACTCAAATAAAGACGCTTCATCGTAGCAGTGAGTTTGAAGTGTTTTAAAAACTATTAATTATGCGGTAAACAGTGGTATTTTCGAGACGTGTCTTCAAGCATAACACATCGTTGCAATCCAGCATTGTTTGTTGCAGTGTAGCGTGACTTAGCATATTATCAATATTCATTACACATTCAAAACAAGATGATAACATTCATATTTTACGTTATACTATGTGTGTATGGTTGGTGCTTCATGTATATGTATATCTGTATCATGCATGAATTAATGATGAATTGCGCATTTTCATAATGATACAAATGGTACATAGCTAATATCACGAAACTTATGGATTACCTTCTAAGAGCTACTCAGAATTTCGATAGCGTTATGTATACGATATTTTAGTGAAAACAACGAAGTATTTATTCAGCAATGAAAAACAAGATGAGTAAAGTTTATAACGAAGAAATTGTCAATGAAAGAAAAGTTTTTGCAAGCACTGAAGTGAAAAACTGAATTGTATCTCGACCTTGGGTCGTACAAACGGACACTGAAAGGTAAGCTGAAGCAAAAACTTATTTCTGGTCTATCCATAGCTATCGGATAACAAAGAGCCATAGTTGATGTGTCTACTCATTCATTCGTCATTGATCTTCTTATTCATTTCATTCATGAATAGTCATCGTAGAATGCTGAACAGTATCGAGATGCATTATCGTTAATCATTTGTTTTGTTCGGTTATTGTAAGATTCTTATGAGGGTGATTGAAATCCATCCAGTCACATGACAATGCTACTGATTGCGTCACTGCTTCTTCAGTCATAGTTAATGCAAATAAGAAATGTTGCGCGCTAATGATAGATAGCAATGGACATTTTTCATCAACTGCGTTCAACTAGGGCACTCGAAAAGTATTGAATAGTATCCGGTTCAGTGAATTGTCAATCTCGTTCTCTTCTGAAATCCAGCAAGAAGTCTCGCTGACAATGATTTTCTCATGAAGTGCATTAGCAGCCGCCTCAAGGAACACTTATTGCTGGTTTATTATACGGCAGTCATCGTCTTCTGTTGTATCTTTATCTTTGATGATAATTTTGAACAACTCAGTGCTTAAAATGCAAGTTTTATCTGGTGCAACTGAACACACAAGAAATCATCGGCTTAGGCTTATTCGAAACGGTTTCATGAAGTTGTTTTTATTAGTTGAATATCCTGCAGAGTTTTGCGAATCCTTAAACGCGTGGTTCATATGAATGCGTAAGCTTGTAAATGAAGATAATAATTTGCTTTCGCCATTATGATACATTCTGAATAGAAGTTAATCCAAATTGTCATGCAATCAAACGCAAAGTTTATTTGTTAAGTTTCTTTGTTGTGTTGCGAGAATAATTTCATTTTATTTATTCTACACAAAATACGTTTTTAAATGCTCCAATTGTTCGAAGAAATCTTTGGTAAGTCTCAATCATTCTTTACTTATTCATGTTGAACAAATTTGTTGTTATTGTCGTTGTTCTTGGTAGGTTTTCTCATCGCCGTTTGCATTGTTCAGCTAGTGCTAATGTTGTGTATGCGAGTTTTTCATTTGCTTTTCGGCTGCAAGTCTATAAACCAATAACCAAAACCAATATCAGATAAAGCAACGAAATTCAATCAGCTTAATCACTGAAGATCGATCAAGTTTGATTTTCAGTGTGATTTTTTTTATTGTCTCTTCATCGTATTACATCTTAATGGCTCATCAATTGCTAGCTATTTTCACGAATGCCACCAATGCTGCAATTATGTCCTTTACGTTTTGAAATATTCATCTATTCATTAGATTTCTATTCATTAGTTTAATGGAAATAGATTGGCTTATTGCCTCTTCGTATCAAATATTCTCTTTGAGGTGCATCTACGCAATTGAATTTTTCAATTTGGATGAATCGACACAGATTAACTAAATCATTAAGACTTAAAGCACTAAATTATCAGCACACCAACAGCTACGCATTTCACTTTTTTTAAGTTACCTTTTACGAAGCAACTATTAATTGTACTCATATCAGTTGCGTCTACATTAAAGCGATACGAAATTGGGGTGAAAATTTCTTCTCCGATTTCTGAAACGCCGGCTGATTTTGGTTGACGTTGCTGAATAACTGTTGCACTGATTGTTAGAGCTGACGCAAAACGTTCGAACTTCTCAGCACAGCAATAAATCGGGCATTCCTTCGTGTTGGTCGATTTTTTCACATTTTTCTCTCTGCTTCCTGATGTACAAAGCAGAAAAAATTCAAATTTGTCAAAGATGGATCCTTGCAAACTTTCAGCTGAAACATGCAATATTCACATATCGCTCAAAGACTGGCCGAAGTTGTTCTTATCTGTTCTGTAGCATGCTTAGGGAACGTTCATCGTTGAGAAAGTAATGTGCCACTAACTGTACCCCTTATTTAGTGAAGGAGTCAGTTATTCGTAATCAGTGATAGCATACGCTGTTCAAAGAACACTGCCGAAGTTCGAGCACTGGTCGCGGGTGCCACTTGTAACGTTTTTTCTGCGGAAAATTCACAGCGATCGTTTTTTATTTGGATAATTTGAATCATTTCTGCCTTACGTAACGAAAATCGTATGAAAAACTCAAAAAAACGACTAACAAGGAGACGCGTCGGTGGCAATAGGCGCTTTCTGCTATACGAAAAAGTTCGTGCGGCTCGGAATGTGGTTCGATTGCTGCGGAATTTTGCAAGTAGCTTTCCTAAAATCAAAAGAATCATTTGCTTCGAATGTCGGAGAACAAATTTGTAAAGTCGAGCAGCGATGAACAATGCTTAATCTTTAACCGATTTCAGCTGTCTTTGCTGAAAGTCTTTGCTTTTTGTCGAGCTCTTTGAAAACTTCAACCGGTTTGTGTCAAATTCGAGTGTAAAATTTTCGACTGAAATTTTGCACGGAGTGGCTTCTAACCAACAGAAACCAAAATCGGTCGGTGTTTCAGAAATCCGCAATAATCGTTTCTTTTATATCCCCTTAACCTACACATTTCAGCCAATTTAGGTACTATTAGCAATATCCAGTTACCTCATTACATTCTTTTTCTCTAGAGTAACTTACCTAATATTAATTTCGTTATCCTTCAATATTCAAACTTCTCTCATTTCTCTATTACGTAATGCATCTGACGTACGAATGTGGCGCTGTACAACTTTCGTTTTGTCCCCTTGCAAATCACATTGATAATCTGATTTGAAACTTGAGTAAACATGTTGAAAGGGGAACAAGAAAGCGACATTTAGAAGTCAAATTTATGGATGAACAAGTCAAAGTGGCATTCAGAGGGTTATGAGTTGATTTTGTTGCTGCAGAATTCGTTTGTTGGAAGTCAGTTACTTTTGATTAGGCATTGCGACGTTCTCGGTCCGATTTCAACTTTCGACACTCTGATTGATCACTAAATCTGATCAGATCACGATGTTTCCTGTGA
This sequence comes from Anisakis pegreffii, assembly GCA_035041965.1. Classification (NCBI taxonomy): domain Eukaryota; kingdom Metazoa; phylum Nematoda; class Chromadorea; order Rhabditida; family Anisakidae; genus Anisakis; species Anisakis pegreffii. Next base: position 50,366 of record JAPYMA010001652.1, on the reverse strand, counting down.
TAGATGATAAATCTGTTCATTGAATATTGATTGCCCGAAATGCCTTAAGGCACATGACTGTGATGTGCAATAATTCAATTTTCGTTCGATATTTATTTTGGAACTTATCTTTAATAATGAACATTATATCACTAATTAGTGAACTGATCTCCATGGTAGATATTTGGTGACAAAATTAGTTGCTGCATTTTTAACAAATTCGCTTCAGTCTCATTTCACCATTCGCCCCAGTCCACAATTTTTTCAGAGCGACCACTTTTGGGGTCCTCGACCTTCCCCGTCCCAACTTTCTTCATTCCCGCACCACACCAACATGACTTTCATGTATAGTCGAGTTGGTGAACACCGAAAAAACCGTTATCTCCTAATCTTGTTAAGTGTAAGTCGAGCAACTATTAAAATTTTTCGGAAAAATATTGAACAAGTGCCCCCTGGCGGCTCGCTTGCCTTTTCCGTTTTTTTATTACGATAGCTCGGTCATTGCCTGGTTATGAAATATCGCAAAATAATCGACACATTCTAAGATAGCAGAAAACACACTCGTTTTTTAATAACCAGCAGCAATGTATGTTAGTTTACCGTATAAATTCGTCAAGTGCATAGTATGTCTGAATAAGTGCATCGGAAATCGAAATCAAATATGATGTTGGGTGTAGAATTCATCAGAACGGATAATCTGTTTGAGGCTTGTTTCTTGATCTCGTAAAGAAGTGTGAATACTTGATCAGAATATCATTCAGTTCACTTTTTTCGTCGCACACTAGCCATTTTCTGAAAGTTTCCACATTGAAGGTACTTTGATTGGATTTTAAACGACGTTCCATTTAAAGAGAACATTTTAATTGAATGCAGCATTCTGAAAACCATTCCGATCGAAAAACACCTTAAAACCGATATGGGACTATTAAATTTCGGAATGCGAGAAAGTTCCTGAATATAGCTGTGACTGAATGTTGGATAGAATCAGACAATGGAAATTATACAACATCAAACATCGAACTGTGAAGCCACTTCTCGTCTCCGCTTTCTATGTATTCAAATTGTCACACAATTTGATTCACTTTAAAAGGGTTTAACAATGATGACTATCTGAGTGGCACTTTTCAAGTAGAGTTTCGCATGACTACTAATGACTACCTACCTATCTTATCTGGTTCGTTCTCTACGAATAACTCACTAAAAGCCATCCCTGTCAAAGAGCCTGTGTATAAGAATTCAACTGTACCAAGAATCGCTGTAATGATATAATATTTTCAATACTGCAATCGACGCGTAAATGTGAACGTTATGTAATACTTGTTTTATTAAAGATTGCTGATCACCACTGAGCTTATTTGCACTGATGATTTTGTATATTTAGAGATGGAAACTTTATAAAAGCTTTAAAATGTTTGCCGTTCGAACTGAATATGGAATCAGGACATAAACTCTCACTCGGTAGACTAAGCAAACGGCATTATTCTGTGCTTTTTCGTTAGAAATTGGTATAACTCTTGTTGGCACCTCAAATACCACAATACGATGTGAAAAAAAAATCTTCGTCTAGAGAGCACGCAAAGAAAGACGATATACTCCTGAAGAAAGAGATTAATACCACTATATGGCATCTAAAAACCTGAAGTGGTTCATTTCGTAATGGATTTGACTGCATATTCAGTGGTGTTGTTACATGTGTAAATTGGCTGCTGTCAGCAAATTGACTCACTGTTCAATGCAAATAGTGTTTGGAATAATTTATTGCAGTTCACTGATTAATAATTTATTATCCACAAAAGTGATTAGCATTTTAAGGGATCATACATGAGTACTGAATAAATCATTCTGAATGTAAGTGTTGCAGTAAGAAAATATGGAATTTCATAATGTATAATATTCAAATTAATTCGATCACTAGTGCATATGAACCAGTCACCAAAAATTACATCAATCAACGTAGCAAATACGTATAATACAACAAATGCGGTAGAGCATTTGTTCTGAAGTTAATTCCAAGAAGGTAATACTTCGTTAATTAGAGCTTGCCAACAGCACCACATTTTCTGTTTTATTCGCGAGTTAACCAGCTTGCTTACCCGATCACTTTAACTTCTAAAAATTATACATGTAAAAAAATAACCACGCCGATGAAAGCTCACTGGCTATTGCGATTTCAGTCTCCTCCCGTTTTAATATCTCTGTTTTGAATTTGAATACTTCGCGACGCCCAGTCTTGTGTCTTGCGTTATCGTTGTTGCACTACATTACCTGAGTCGGGAAGCAGTGATCCGTGCCGTGTGAATAACAAAAAATTCCATATATATATATATATATATATATATATATATATATATATATATATATATATATATATATATATATATATATATATATATATATATATATATATATATATATATATATATATATATATATATATATATATATATATATATTCATCTATTTATATTTGTTTATTGTTATAGTGTTCAAAACGTACACTGAATCTAATAGATTAAGTTGTGCTGATTAGATGAGGCTGTATTGAGAATAGGCCTGAAATAATCTTTGTAATGGTGTTTACTAGCATGTTTTCAGGACAGATTTAGATCGATCCTAACTAAGATGACTTCGGTTTTCGTTCTTTTTGGATTTGTCGCATTTATTGTGATAATGTCGAATGCTGCCATACTGAATATCGCCAAGGAACCAGTTTCATCAGACAGCGGTCGGTATACAATGGCAAATCGTTAGACTGCTCGAATTGTTGTTAAAACGATTTTATGGATGCACAAGAATCGGAATGCTCTGTCCACTAAAGATCCCATAACTGTCTCAAGAAATCAGTAGTCCTCCATTTTATAAACACAGTTCAATGGCGCATATTGGCGATTTTAGTACCAAATAGAAAGGAACTCTTTCCAAAATTAAATAACTCTATGCAAAATGCTGCAACTGCGCTAATTTTTAACTGGAAGCAAACCAAGTTAACAACCATATTAAGCTGACAGCTATTATAACTGAATAGTAAAGAATTAGTTCTGCCCAGTAAGGTTTAATGATTTTAATTTTATCGTACACGTCACTGATCATTTTTGTGATGAATGCGGGATAGTGATTTACTAAAACAGCTTAACATCACGATAAGAATACATGAATTAGAGTTGAGGCATTCATGAAACCAATAAGAGAACAAAATTAACGCTTTTCTCATGTGACAATACACCTTATATTAGATAATAATGTAGAATAATAATTTTGATCAACAAGCTTTTCGGGAGTAAAAAGTAACATTTAGAACTTCAAAACATCGACGACATACTACAAAAAGTCTACGCACAACGATATCGTCTTCTGTTGGAAAACCTTCTCGCTGGTACCTCATTTTCCATTTAACACATTTCGAGCGTTTCATTTTTAATCTTGAAATCTTCACAGTTGCGAACAACATCAGTTCTGTGTGCAGATAGTATCGCGATACTTTTGAGCCGTGACTATCGAACAAAATTGATGCACTGCAGCAGAATCGTGCATTTCATCGAGGTGTAATTGCTAGCATCTCCTGAGGTAATAATGAAGAGATACTTCAGAAGCAGCAGCGTCTGAAAATGGTTTCTCGGCTGAAGACGTGCATGCCGCGTCAAGACCTCTCGACAAAAGAGCTCAAACATTCGTCCGATTCGGTAAACGAGCACAAACGTTCATACGTTTCGGAAGAGACGCTTGTTAGTTCCAATAAAATCAATCTTTCTTGTTAACACTTTGCGATGTGCTTATCAGTAAAATTATCTGAGGCAATTCGGTCCAAACCTCGTACCAAACGTGTCCTTCTCAGTGTATAACGAATATTTCGAATATAACGCAAAATCTAAGAATGATTTTAACGCAGACTCGAAATGAACGTAGTAGCGATGTCACCTCCGATAAAAATTTATGTTTCTGGCAATCGAGATTCTCCATGTTTTGATTGTTTCAAGAAAATACTTTATCTGATCTCAACCAATGCGATTTCTCAAATTTGATTCAATGGATTTTGCACTGAACAAATAGTTCACAAAGATGATCAATTGGTTTCAGAAATTCAAAATTCTTTTTTGAACAAATTACGGCAAATTGGAACCTGCGACTTCCAATTCGCCATAAAATCCTAATCCATGAATGAGCAACATAGATCAGCACAAATCACTGAGTGAATGAAATGATCCGCACAGATTCAATTCAAACGTTTTCATCTCATTCAATTTACAGCCAAGGATCTATCTGAATAAAAACAACTGCATATCACCGCATTCGAATAATACATGAAAACAATTCCTCAGATGACGGCTAAACGGTAAACAAACAATCGCCGGATGTAAAGGCGACCTTCTCGTAATCCATCATTTGATGTATATTCTGTTTGTCGTCGTCGCAATTGTCTATTCGTGTCAACGATGATAATAATAATCTGATTGTTGTTATCTACACTGTGTCACATGTGATATCGGTAACATTGCTTCAACGAAACGTTCACAAGGAACAATCCCAGTGCAAAATCATTTCTCACTCAAATGTGCACATCGCAATTCGTATTTCGAGATCATTTTAAACAAAAATCCATTGCTCATTTTCAATAGAATGGACTGAGTGAAAAGATTGCACTTTTTACGGCACTATTTTCCAGTAATCAACCATAATGGATAGTTAGTAATGTATTATCTGCTTAAGGTGCTCGATAGAAGAGTGGATTGATGGATGTCGTTTGAAGGGAAACGTTTTTGTTTTTTTTTGAAACAGAAATTACTTCCGTTGAGTCTGAAAAGTGTTATTCTAAACACACAAAAATTAACATGAACAGCACAGCACGTTTTCATAAATGCGGTTCTGTTGAAATGTAGCACCACAACGAGTACATAAATTAACATCCCTCGAATACGTTGAATGAACTCAATAAATTGAATACTACGTTTTCAATAAACTTGAGTGTTCTCATGACAAATTATCATCTGTGCACATCGATCATAGTAAAACACCCCATTTCAAATCCAGGCAAACCCTGCTGTCATTATAATACTTTCTTTCATTTACTTGGTCTTCATTAAATTTTCATCTTTTCTTCGAGACTCCCGTGTCGAAGTCCAAGCTCACGGAATGTTCAACGACACCTTTAAAAACAATTTAGTGATTTTTTTTCAAAACATACTGCACGTTCAACGCATAAAGGCATTCATTTCTGGCAAATAAATGTGATTGGAGCAGAATTTTTTAAATGCGTTTAATGGTGAAGGAAACCGAAAAAATTTTGGATTCGGTCGGAATACGAATGATGCGACTTTCTAAGGTTCTAAAATTCGGTATTCCAATAAAATTTCAGAATTTTCAGTGGGAATCCGACCAAATTAATCATTTGAGATCGAGTAATTCGGGTTCCGATCGAATTTCATCGGATTTGACCAACCTAACTTCGATCGGTTACCAACTTAGCTTGAATGTAAAAGAATAAACACAAGCTGAAACAAAAGTTTACGTCTGAATTGAAAAACTGAAACAAAACGATCAATGATAAACTAGATCAGTGGTTTTGATGCTCTTGCGCTCCGTACCTCTGTCTGACCGTTTGGCAGAGCATCATTCTCTCCATCCCCCACCAAACAATTCACGCAACCCTCTCCCCTCTTCTTTGACCATCCATCATTTCTTAGCCATAACAGAGCAAAATCACACAACTGATCCAGAAATTTTCTGCACAGAATTCGTCGGTTGTGTCAAAGGATTCAAAACCTCGAAAGTACTATTGAACAACTACAGAAGAATTATTGAGGAAAGTTCAATCAACAACGTTCCAGTTGCCCTGGACACCCTCAAATCCCAACACTCCTATCATCCACAACAACCACTGAACTAGTTGACCAACAATGCTTTTCATATATGTGAGGTAGACAATGTATGTGAAAAAAACTCGTAAACAACAAACAAACACAATTTGATAAATTCATCAATCTTGTTTAACTGCAACAAAAGCATTCCGCTGAGCAATAAATCTGATATTCTTTCAAAATACTTCCAATAATGACCTTTTCACTTTCTGAATGCAACAATCAAGTTTCAACAGGAAACAACTAACAACATATTTACGAATTACATTTGCAAATTCTCTCACCAAACGAAGCTCTTCATTTGTCTATAACATCGCACAAAAGAACGAAGCTGTTTGGATCAAAAATAATAGTTAATTGAATATGAGTGAGGTGAGAAAATTGTTATTATTAACAGAAATCGTACGAATAATGTTAACTTCTCGAATTAATCCGTTAAATAACTCCAATCTGTTCAACTTTACCATGACGATAAGAACAACAAAAGCAATTAGTAATCAAACACAAAGTTATTACAAAATATCAAACTCTTTTATTCAAAAAATTGGCGAATGGTGCTCCCCGTATGGAGATTCCAATCCTCAATCAGTTAATGTATCGCAATTCCGGGACGATGACAGCGATCTGCAGATTCAGTCATTTCCAACGTCAAAGTTCCAACGAAAACATTTCGTGAGGAAAGTTTTGAATTTCGTTGATTTTTCTTTTAAGACCGCTTTCGCATTCTCCGAATCTGAAAGCATTCAATTTTATAAGAGATGCTAACATTCGAAACATTCAACAGAGTTCCAGCAGAAAACAATGAAAACCCAACATTTGTTCTCATGATTAAACAAACATTTACTTCGCTTATTTCAGCTAGATAAAAATCTACGATCACTCATTCGATAGACTCAAAAATAAAAATATCAGTAATGACTAAAACTCAAAAAACCTTCGATGTTGGCGAATAATCGTGAGAGTGTCGTCGTGAGAAAATTATCTTTTGAAACGATATCGACGAAAAAATCCTTAGGGCATTCTTTCAACTGGAAGTGAATGACCGGTAACAATGCCATATAGAGATCCGAATGAGTGCACAATGCTAGCTGACAACTGCAAAGCAAATGAATGAGACGTTTCCATTGCTCGAAACCCTCATATACCTGAAAAGGATGGATGCGTTTAAATCATCAGACAGGCCAATTCAACTATATTCATACAGCTTGCAAATCACATCAACGAACAACAATTCGAACACATTACCTGACCCATAAGGAAACAAATAAATGCGAACTGAATTTCTGCCAAAAGTTCATCGGAATCGCCATCGAGACCTGCGATTATTCCATCAAGTTTTTCACTGTGATCAAGCATAGTATTGACAACACCAGAATCACTCACCTCAATAATGCTACACATCACTTAAATATCAGTGCAGTTTTAAATAGCATGAGTCTCATCTTTATAACGATTCAACTGAATGTATATCAAATTATGATGAAGGCAATGAGGTATTATTAAGAGAGTTCGTACATATTCATAATTACTAATCGAAAATGTAAATGAAAAAAAAAGTAAATTTACTGATGGAGGTTCGAGCTGTGTGTATCGAATGCTGAAACCTTCTTTGATACGCATTATAGGCAAACCATTCTCGTCAGCGAATCGAAATCGCGTTGGATGTTCACGATCGACTCGTGATGAGCTAATACCCAAATTCTAAATTTTTAAATGAAACAATGCAGTAATAATAATAATCATTTGAACCCAAATCTTCATCATATTCGTTTGCTAATTTTCAGTAACACAGACCAAAGATACTCACCGCTTCCACTTCAGATTCTAGAGTGATTAGTTCAGCCTGACCACTTATACGGCCACGTGCACGTGCATCTTGAGGATTCAAACGTTCGATGGTCTTCTCTGTAAATTCATTCGATGAAAAGCATTTTTGTTTCAAACACAGCGATCTGATGCAAATGAGTAATAATTGCTCACCAGCACTTTCAGACGCAACATGTATGATGAATGCAACAATGAATACTATCAAACTCACCTTTTATATGATTACTCAACGCAAACCAACTTCGATAGTTCTCGTATGGATACGGAGCAAGTCGATTATCAAGAGTTTTGAGATTTGAACGTATTCGATCGATCTAAACGAATATTTATCGACTCAATGTTTCTCTAACAGAAAGTAGTAAGAAATGCATACTTCATCTCCAGTTATCACATCATTCGATAGATCTTCTTGAGTAAGATCCCATTTACGCACGACAATCTCTTGCTCTTTGAAGCAATGAAAGAATCCTATACGAGGAGCTGTTTTGACACTGAAGTAAACGAAATGAACGCCAGGTGGAATCATCTTCAAACCACTGAATTTTGGACCGACGTGCCATGATTTGTAATCAATTCCAAATTCAGTTCCTTCAGGTACACCAGTAAAAATCTTAAGTACATTACATCCATCCATGCTATTATGATGTGAGATAAGGTCGCACACTGAACAATTTGAAAATTTCAAAATGGATGCAATATTTCGGATGAAAATAATACAACGACAATTCAATCTGATAAGTGAATAATAAGCGCAATATGTGATCACTTCAAATGAACAAATCAGAAGTTCATTACCAGGAAAGCACCAGTCTCGAAAAGATGATGAGCTAATTCCTGAGGCATCTCTGATACCGATGAAGAACAAATCTCAGCTGCAACAGATACTGAAGGAAGCATTCCTCCTAGAAAAAAGAACTTATTACAAATCATATTGCGGCTGCAAATGACCGACGGGCAACCAAACACGCAATGAAATGCACCACATTCTGATCAGTTCTCTTGCGAATAACCACTTTTCACACTAATCACTGCACTCTCAAGCATCCACAAAACGCCACTATCCCTAATCGAAGCCCACATGTCTATGAATTCATCAACCGATTCCTCTACCAATCGAATTTCAACATTCACAATTACATTCAGGATGTTTCTTGCGCAGAAGTTCACGTACAACCCCGAATCACAATACCACACATCCAGCTGTTACAGTCTCATTCGTTTGACTTCTGTCAAATGAAAATTATGAATGAAATCTTTGGCTGTCAGAGAATTTACGCGATTTGAACAATGTGTGGCTGCTGCATGTTCTGCTCAAATCATCAGTAGACTATTTTCAATGAATATGTTTTAGCAGATCAAACGCATTGAGGTAAGTAATCGAAACCTGAGATGATTACAAACAACAGAAGAGATATGTGAAGTTGATTGAATTGAAAAGTTTATTTATGAATCCAACAAATTATCAAACAAAGTTTAAATAAAGAAAACGAATAATTCAGCACTACAATAAAAACATCTCCAAGATGTGAAAAGCACTAAAATTCCATAAATAAAAAAGTCAACAACCAAAGTAGTTATATGTGTTTGTTTCATTACTTCAAATTTACTGCATCAGTCAACGATACATTTAGATTGTTGTTTTTCTTGAGAAAGAATTTCGTTACTGCTGTCGTCCGTGACAGAACAAAGCTATAAAATCCAAATGCACAACACACTTTCCTTAGCCTTAAATGGTACCATCCCTGACCTCACATTAAATAAAACTAAAATTTGACCCAAAATAGCAGAATAGAAAACTGAAACGAATACAAATAATATGAATCAATCAGTTGATAAATGTGTTTATTAAACGTCTTCATCACTCGCAACATCACTAGACGAGTTGCTGTCTTCATCGTCACTCGATTCGAAAGTTCCTTCTGGCAATGAATACAGACGGACTACTTGCTAAAGAAGAACAATATTGCTTCGACAATAATAGAGACTTTCTCTTTTTAAACGAATGATTCTTCATTCGAATAACCAGAATATGCTTCCAAATTAACATATAGATTTAAAAATGAATAAAATAAACACAAGTTTACCTTGTTGGGATCCTTTAGGAGAAGATATTTGCCGGGCTTTTGCTTCATACAATAATCAATGATGCATCTAAGAATGCCCCAAGCATTATCGAGATTCAGTGTGATATTCGTTGCGAATTCATTTGGCTTATATTGTTGCGTGCCCAAGATCACATGAGTAGCACTGTTACGCACATTCGCACGAGACACATACCTGAAGAGAGTATTCCATTATGTGCGCTCTTCATTGCACTTTTCAGCCACTATCAAATACTGCATATCGCACCGACCGTTCTTTTATTCTCTACGAATCACTTCATCGCCATAACATATCTTTGAATAATCGACAACATGATGAATATACTCGAAAAGTAATTGAAATCTATCTCTACCATAGGATAAAATCATAAGCTACAAATTACGTAGCAGCAATTAGAATCAATAATCAATCAATTTAAAACGGATGCAGAGAACAAAGTGCGAATGCTCAAAGGATAAATCGAAATTCTCAGAGAAATACTATCGAAATTATTACTGCTCAAAAACTTATGCTATTAGAATTAACGCACCCGAATTTGATCTGATCAGATCCAGCCAACAGTGCCTGTAAAGTCCATTTAGCAAGCTTGCAACTGTTATTTTGCAGTTCAGTTGCTAACACCGCACCCTTTTGGGCATCTAGTTTACTTCTCCAGTCGACACCACTCGAAAGCTAAAAAGTTTACACCCTCAACAAAACATTAGCACAAACACCAACATTTCTCCAAACCAGATGAGATCACCTGACATCAAGCTAATGGAAACAAAGAGAACGTAACTCACCCTTGAATCCCATTCATTGAACGCCTTAATAGTCAGAGTTTGCGGTTCGCCGTTCGGTCCAAGCGTAACACCATCATGCTCAGTGCGACACACCAAGCGAACTTCAGTTCCATCGGCATTTCGACCCAACGACCATGAACGATATCTGGAGTAATGCGACCAAGGGATGATGCTTCATATGTATACACTTTTGCATAAAGCAGTCAAATAAATACAAGTATGAAGGGAAGAACGTAAGTCTCATTTAGAAATAATAACATCTATCAACTGTCCGCAACTACGGGTGTAGTTAAGAACTCTGATCAAAAGTCAATTTAAAACTGGAACAGAGAACAAAGTTCGATTGTTGACATGAAAAATCGAAATTCTAAGAGAAATGTTCAACAATCTAAGGTATTAGGCGACATACTTGTAAGCAACACAAGAATCAGTGTCCGTGTCGCCTTCGTCGAACGGCAAACGCGGATGATCGTATTTGAATGGCTCTTCATTCTGAATTTTTAAACGTCGGATAAACTTATTAAAATTATTTTCTAATTAGAAACACTACAACGTTCAGATGAAATAAAAATTCAAAATAATTTTATGAAAATATAATAAGAGTAGTGAATACCCTTTTCAGAACCATACGTCTGAAGTTTTGATTAATGTAGAGCGCTTCAGTGGCAAGATTTCGTGGGTGATTAATACTCGTTGGATCATCGCTCTGTGGTGCATCAGTTGAAGTTTCGCTTACAGTGAGTGCATCTTAATTATAAGACAATAATTACGATCGTGATGAAGTGATATGAATAAAAGATGTAAACTTAACAATCTAACGTTTTTAGAGAAACGATAACACAATCGAAATAGCACTACAATGTTATCAGCAACTAGGGAAAGCGTGGTCAGCTTGACAAAAGATGACTTGTAAAGAAAGTAATAAAATTGCCGTTAGCATCTAAGCATTACTCACCCACAGGATTTGAGAAACCGCCCGTATCGCGTTTGTCAAAGAACAATTTATCACCAACTCTATATGCGATCACATCCCAACTATATACCGAACGAGTTGCAGCCATCAATGTAGCTAATATCATATCTGTTGCGAACACGTTGCCTGCATCCTCTTGTGCCAACTAGAAGCACCTCTTATTACTGACATGACGTTATGTTATATCCATGCGTCCGACAGAGGATGATTTCAGATCTGATAATCAGCTGCCAACCAGAAGCTTTACAACAATGAGGAGTAAGTATATTATATAGGTATTCCATTTCAGTAAGTGTTTCAATTCAATTTTTCAACAGTTTCAAAAAACAAGTATTCCAATTTAACTTCAACCAAAATAAATATATTTCAATGGATTAACTATCGAGAAACGATTTGTAGTGAACCGGATATACTCCTTGTTCATGAGGAAAATAATGCAATTGATATCCAATTCACTATGTCCAACAAACGACCAATACTTTAAATTCTTATCATCATGAAGATCAAACCTGCTGTATGATAGGGTCCTCCGTAGTGGTCAAGTTATAGAACGTGCCTCCACAACGTTGCAATGGTTTTTCTGTTCTAACCGTAACACGATCGAAACTCTTATCATAGTAATATAACTGACCGTAACGATGACCATTACTGCAAGTTTTAAAGTCAACTCAACAACAGCATTACTTGCTGCACACTTCAATGCAGTTAAGTATTGCCTAGAAAAAGATGTAACAACTCACACAAAATTACAACGAATATAAAAGTTTACCTATTTTCTGAGAACAAATATGTCTATGGCTGTTGAAAGAAAATTAAAATATAAAGTTAAATTGGGACATCACTTACATATCTTGACCAGGCTCGACATTATACCAGTTGAGTTTTGCAAGGCGCGGGAAATCCATTTCTTCAAGAACCTGCCATTCAGGACGAACAGCGATACTTGCGGCAAGCTGCTTCTGGTTTCGTTGATCCCATCTTCCATAACCCTGACCTCCACGACCACGACCACGAGCACCGCCTCCTCGTCTTTGCCATTGTTTGAACGCCTTTTGTTGTTCCCTAATACACAGCGTATATCAGCTTTATCACTATTGGCACAGTAATACAGATTGAAAGTAAACAATTTCAGATCGAGTGTTGTGCAGATTAATACAAGCATATCTTAAAACTTACTTTGCAATGCTCCTTTTGATCTTTTGATTTTGCCCATAAGCCGCTTGATTGCGACGTTCATTTTCCTTTTGCAACAATCTTCGCTATAAACGAAGTAACTGTAGCATCAATTTACAACTGTTTCACCTTAATCTATCTCCACACCAACACATTATTATTAAACTGACACCGATAAGCATTGAAGTCACAGTGTTAAGAGGTTTAAATACTGGACAAGAACTACGATGCAAATCTGAATGAAAGTTCATGAACTACAAGAATCCGATGTATCTGAGGATCTAAACGAGAAACAAACGTACATAGAACAACTGCTGCTGACGCAATCGACCTCCTCTCTGCACATTAGATCGCTGTGGTTTACTTCCATCAACCAGCTGGAATGTAGCATCTTCTTCATCGTGCACGTAATCATACTGCGATCCAACCGCACCAGACGTGTACTGATTACCGTATCGATCGCCACCTAAATATCACGTAAATTAAACGAGAATCATGTTGCTTCACAAGTTAAACGCTACCTCCACAGTTGAAATCAAATCAGATTTCGATAGATATGAAAAACAGTGAGTTGTATAAAATACCGCGGTGATCTGATGAATTTATGATGATCAAACTCAATTCCAAATGTTACATGGTGTTATATCGATGGAACACACTGCCTGAACTTTATGCTAAACTGAATATTTCACTGGCATTTGAGAAACTTACGTCTGAAGCGTTCATTGAACTGACTTATCCCGATCCAATCTGCAACCTTCCCAATTTTATCAGCCTTATTGAACTGTTGATAGGGCAAATCTTGATACTTCACGAGAGTACCGACTGGACCCCATCCACTAGCATTATCCAAAACTTCCGGTAGATCAAAAAGAGGACGACTGTTTCCTTCCATCTTCGACAAAACCTAGCAACTTTGACGTCTGTAGTCAGTAAAAATATACGCGATAAACTGGACATAATAAGCAATTAGCTAAGAACGATGGCTTATCAAAAATATGGTAATGTTGTATTCCAGATTGGCAGAATCACAACGGCATTTTGTTCGTGCGAACATTTCTTGCTGTGCTCTAACTAAGTAACATATTCAACTGTGAATGTGGATGAAATGCCGTTTTGATTTTACCAACCTAAAATACAAAATTATCAAAAATATACTCAACTTTCAGTGCGTTGCTTCACATAGTTATGGTTTCACGAGAAATAATGGAACTAAATATCCGCAAGAAACAGTTTGAGCATGCAGTTTAGGTCGAAACTATTATCGTCACGTAAATGAAATTATATAAGATCCGCTTCGTATAATATCATAAACTGCGCATACACTTATAGAATAGTCGACACTTTTGCAAAGAACTCATCACTTTTGCCATTCCACACACTGCTTTGGCCTAGACATTTATCGCATTGGAATGCTGACAGTTCGCCAAGTACGAACGGAGGGACAGTTCGCCAAGTACGAACGGAGGGACAGTTCGCCAAGTACGAACGGAGGGACAGTTCGCCAAGTACGAACGGAGGGACAGTTCGCCAAGTACGAACGGAGGGACAGTTCGCCAAGTACGAACGGAGGGACAGTTCGCCAAATGACGGAACTCTGATTTTCATTTGATTTGTGTTCAGAAATGCGAATTCCTTACCCCCATTTAACGGGAATGAATCCGGGCATTTCAGATACCATTCTGTAGCGAAGGTCCAGAAAAATAAAACATGATGCGTAGATTAGCCAGCGGTCAAGGCATGTTTGAGATTCTCGATTTCGCTTTAACTGCAAAAGTTCAGCGAATAATTTGAATTGTTACCCACCCGACTGGGTAAATTTATAATCATGATATATACCATGTTGTAGCCGAAATTGATAACTACAGAGATCCACTTTAAATGTTCAGATCAACTGATAAACTACGAGAAATATGCCGCTTGGTGTGACCGATGGTGATGTTCAATAGTCATAATTGGCATGTACACTGGAGGAATTGAAATTCTCTCTGTTGTGTATAAAAAAAATAGTAGGAATGTTGGATACCATTTTGTAGCAGAGATTCAGTATTTTCCAAAAAGGCAATGAAAATTGACGCCAATTGTTAAGTTACGAGAGTTATGTGGCTTGGCGTGACCAATGGTGATGTTCAATAGTCACAATTGGCATATATACTGGAAGAAAATTGAAATTGTCTGTTTTTCACGAAGGAGCACGCTCAAAATTGAGATAGTTCTCGCCACCTCCATCACAATAGAAAGAAGCTACATTTAAAAAACGCATAGGGTAAGCTGTCGTCAGAAGCAAAACAATACTGGCAAAGAGTTGTTTCTTCGACACATCGGAGCGTTGTATGGTGCAGTTGGGAAGTCGTCTACAAAACGACGGCTGAACAGGGAACAAAAAAGTGATCAGGATAGTTTTAGGGTTTTCACCGTAAATGAATAGGGTTTTCACAAATTTACTTCACGGTCCCAGTCGTGATATTAGCCAACTCAACGATGCTTGATTATTAGTTGGATTGCAATGGATTGGAGAAGTAAAGAAGGAAAATGAATTCTGGATAAAGAATGAATCCCTGTTTTGTTTGTATCACCCTTTCCCATCAACATTCCGCTAGCGGCTATTTGCCAGTATTGATAATAAAGATTATTTTACTTCGACTTAACTTCTAACAATATGATATATGAATCATCATTAATACGATGATTCTAACAAATGTTTTTCTTTGGGTGGTCCGCTGAGAAAATTCGTACTTTATTAAGGTACCAAGAAGTTTGCAATTTCTTACCATACTCTCCATTATTCACAAAGAAATAAGATATCGTCGAGTTGTTTAATTTGCACATCTATTGCTGCATCAAGCTTTATTCACTGAAAAGAAAATAAGTCGGAGAAGTTGCATGACGAAATGAATAGCACGGATTCGTTTTCTGAGGTTTCGGTGTCAATAAACACTTTGTTGTTGTCGTTGACGTCAGAAGCATGTAATGTTTAGTCAGCAGTACAGGCTTTAAATTGGGGGTATATCATTTTGAAGCAAGTTGTTGCTTATTGTTAGTAGGGGAATATTCTTGTAATTCATTGTTGCTTTAAAGCAAGAAATGGTATGGCTGAAAGCCTGGTAGACAATTGCAGAAACTATTTGAGAGGAATGCGTCAGATCAATCAGTATACTGCATAACATATCACCTCCTCAGTGAAATTATTAGCAATATCTTGAGATAATTGCATCACCCTTTTAGTGTCAAGAGCAATTCAAATAGAATTCGCAAATTGGTGGGTTGTGATTGAAATGGTCATTGCAATAAGCAAAAAGTGTAGTAACGAAAGGAACATTTTAAACTCTTGAGTTAAGTGCATTCAATGCAAAATGACGACCGAATTCGTCGAAATTGAGAAGAAACTCTCAAAGCGTAATAAATACAAAAATTCAATTGCATCATAAATAAAATTTAGTGGTTCACAAAACAGAACCCTCAAAAAATTTGTTTGCTCCGTACTATTAAGTATGATATCAAGCATTTTATGCGACCGCCGTATTGGTATTGTTGTCTGCATAACGAGATAGACAGACATCTCTCATTAACTCCTCTTCTCTTGAAATCCCTTTGTAACAAAGCTTTAATCCCCATTGGAAATCATATCTTTTCCATCCACTCGAACATTCGCTATTATAAATGACCTGCGTTTTGCATTTCTTCTCTGTGCCTCATTATTGTCACTTATTTTGTCGTTTTGTGCATTTCAGAAATTTCGTTCAACCATAACAATCATTGCAAATGATTTTTCTCTGATACGAAAATATCGAAAATTTTGACATTTTTTTCTTTCAAACTCAATCTCCCTCCTGCATAATTCCATCAAAATTTACTACCACTCTGTCATTCTAAATGCTTCTCACCCACTTCCTCGAATTCTAAAAGACTCTTCGTAGTTTCATTATTGCAGTAAGTGCCATACTTATATCAAAATAGTTATGTTTTGAGCCGCGTAGCGTAATTGTTCATCAGAACACATTCGCAGTTGTTATCGTTTAACTGAGCACATTCATGAGGATAATCATTCGTTGATATTTTTTCTAATGCATCATAAAAAGTACCTTATCAATTCGAGCACTTTACTTTCTACCAATCTCTAGTTATATCGCTAATGGAATAATGAACTGATCGCTTCGATTCCGTTAGTGAATTTGTTTCAATTCAATCAATCATTTGTTCAAAACTTCAATTAAATTCATCGCTAGAATGGAATTAATTTCATTGCTGTTATTTATGCGGTATCGTTTGACGTTTTTTTCTCTTTAATTTTGCATTAATATCACTTTTTGCATAGCGCAACTGAATTACAGCATATCATTATCTAACAATAAGTATGTGCGCAGTAAGCTTATTTATCTGGTGTGCACGCAGCGTTGTTCCGTTCATGAAACGCAAGCATTCAACCATAACTGCGTTGTCGTATCGAATGCATTGATTATCAATTCAGTTTTCATTTTAATCGTCCTTCGTACATCTCTACTTTTCGGATTACTCGCACTAACAATACATAATTTTGTAATCGTAATCGTAAATACTTCGCCTATAAAATTCAAATGATCAGATTGGACTTGTGATTAATGAGAGATAGATAATCATTACACGAATCGAATTGCATGGCTGGCTAGCTCAATCTCACAACGAATATGGCTCAATTTCAATTTGCACTAATATTGTGAATGGGAGGATTTTTTTCATCATAGTTACTGAAATTTTCAGGTGCTTAAAGAGGATAAGAATTAAAATCACTTATTTTGAAATGGTAGCATAGATATCGACCATAAACATATGCATGTGCCACTTTAGGAACTGGCTGATTTGGAAGGATTCATTTTGAACTGATTATGTGTTTGAAAAGTTATGAATGAGCTGTGAATGTGATTGAAAGGACAGGATAGGATAGAATCAGTGTTTTGTTGGTATAATCAGATGATGGGTGGCATTGATAGATAGTGAAGGAGATGAATGAATTGTGTAAATTGGTGAATTTGTTGAATGAAGCGAGTGATTGTTACAATGGAGCATGCGATGCTGGTTGCTAAAGCTTTGCTCGATTGGAACCCCACCCGCGGGACCTCATTAACATCTTTAACTGCTACTCATGGCGTTAAATCACAAATTCAGATGCAAATCAACTCTCTTCATCTCCCTCGTCCAGTGCACATATCCTTCTCAACGCAACCAAATTATCAGCTAATATTCATCGTATCGCACTTAGTTCAATTTTATTTAAATTTATGTCACGTTCGAACGGAAGCAACACTTACTTACCCTCAACTTTTACATTCGTTGTTTCGTTTGCTCTTTCTTGATCGAAAATCAAAAATTGTCCGAAATTCACAATTGTAACTTTTCCAATCAAATGTTTTGGCATTCTTCTTGGGTGATTAAATAATCTTTAGGGTGATAACCTGATTTATCATCCAAGAAAGTTTACTTTTTTTATGCGAAAGAAAACAGTCGTCTAGTATTTTTGCGATGATCTGTGATTAGAGGATGATGATGTTTTCTTCATTTCGTACGACCTCAATTTTCTTATACCGTTTCCAGTTACATCTTTGTGATTTTTTTTTTTGAAAATTTCTAAAATTAGTCCATCTGAAGACAGTAATAGAACTAAAGTAACAAGCAGCAGCCAGTTCTCAATCTAGTTCATCATTCATTATTGAGAAAACATCGAACATGCCATGCTATCCCGTAGCGATCGCGTTGTCATTCGGTACATTCGTTTCGTTAATTAATCGCCTCAATAAGCAAATGTCATCGCCAGATGGCTATGCTTAGTGCAGCATTGTTCTAATTGTTGTTCCTTTTCCTCATTTCACATCATTCTTTCAACTTATCACTCATGATTACTTCATTTCTTCTTATTGTTCACTGCAAACCTTTATTACTTCAGTCATTTCATTAGCTTTATTATTATTATTACTTTTATTATTATTACTATCACCATTATTAGTGAGATCGGTATCACTATGATCAATAAAACTTTTATAGCAATAATAATTATTATTCGTATTTGGGTGTATGAGTTGAAAACAAGATGATTAAATTTTCGGCTAATTTACACTTCTTCCTGGTTGTTTATCTACTTCGTTCAGTTCATGAACAAACGTTTACCGGTCAAAATTCCCAGTGAATTCTCAGTGAAAAAAAATTCATTCCTTATCAAACTACAAATTCAACAACTCAATCAAACTTATTGCGGTTAGCAGATCGAGTAGATCATTTCTGAATCCATTTATTCATTTTCACATCTATGTTTCATACCAATTATTATTTGATGGCTAAATAACTCAGAAAAGATGATATTCTTTAGATTCATTTCAAAAATCAATTCACATATTGTCCTCGGAAATTGTTGTTGTTTCACGAATACTCAGTGTAGTATACGAATCAGCTGTTATTGTCTGAAGTATCAGTTCAGTGTTGTCTGCACAGAATCGTGATGCCAAATGCTAACTCTCCTGAGAATAAGATCGAATTTCCAATATCCTTTTCATAAAGGTGATTAGAAACAGTACTCGATTACTGCCGTTTGCAATGCGAAAAAAGTTAGCGATAAAAAGTTGTTTATGTGTGTGTTCATTTGACACTGAAGTGAAAGAGATATGTTCAACTAACTATGAATATACACATGAATGATGGTAAGAAGTTAGGAAGCAAGCACTGACTGAAGTGTTGATAGAAGAAGCAAAATTTCATTATGGTTATGCTGTATGGAATGGCCGTCATTTGTTAGTCGTAATGAGATTTGTGTTGTCAATGGCTGAGCCGAATCGAGCAAAGCAGATCTCATCAGGAGCAGCAACTTGATTGTGACACTTTGCAGTGACCATGATGATGCTAATACAATCAAGCGTCATTCCTGATTGCCAGTGCTTCCCTATCTGCTTCATTAATAAGCTCTTTACATCATTTATCATTATTCATTGTGCAAATCTAATCCGCTTTCTGACTCTACCAATTACTCAATCATTCTTTATCCAATCAACCAAACACATGCTCGTTGTTGTTGGTGTTTGAACAAATAATGCTCATTTCATTGTTGGGCTTCTAGCTTAGACCCTCCTCTTATCTCTTCTTGACGTGTAACTTTTTGAACATTGTTGAATATTAATTGATGGTTGAGTCAGCTTCAGTCCCTTATGGCTGAATGAACACTCACTGCGTAACCGACAACATCGATAGGTAAGGCATAATAAGTGCTCTTTCAGTTCTTCATGCAAGAGCGTTTCGATGGAACTCCGATCGGAAATTCATTTGTATAGTGATCACTCTAAAACAGATGAATTGCAAACGATACCAAGTTTGGTGCTGATGAACTTGCATCTTCAAATGTATAGTATTGTGAGTTGATGATAAAAGCCGTCAATGGACACTGAAGCATGTTTAAACTTGTAGTATTAACGTTGTTGATTGAAGTGCAATCAAAGCAGACTGATCACTGTCCTCGTGGATGTAGTTGTGTTGGTGAGTGCTTTTAATCTCACAGTTCCCATTCAATGAAAGTTAATTTCACATTTCATATTTCATCGGTATATTGAGTGAACGCAATCGATTTTGGTTATTTCAGATAACGCGGAAGTATTTTGTCCATCATCTGCTGCAGTTGATCAGATATTCACGATTGCTTTTGGGGATCACTTTCGGAGCAGACTCCGTAAATTGTCCATTGTGAACAATTCAATTCCCAATCCAGTCCCTCTACCCTTATTCGACCACTTACAGTAAACTTTCATATATCAATTGTTAAAACTAACAGATGCAGAAATCTGCCTTTGCATTCAGAACTTGCTTATTCCAGGTATTTGGATCTTTCGTCGAATGGTATCAAATCATTTAATACGCCTGCACAAAGCATATATCCAACTGTGACCACTTTAATTTTGCGCGCCAATAAATTTCGAGTAAGAATTTCAATTTCGCAATTCAATTTACAGAGCACTGTAGCCATTTTTTCGAGGAATTAGTCATGTGAATTTCAGGTATTAAAAAGAGATGCCTTCCTGATGTTTCCGAATGTTGAACTTATCGATCTCAGTCATAATGAGCTCTTGAATATTGACTGGGAAGCATTTAGACTATTTAAACTGAAACGGCTGTCACTCGCTTACAATAACTTGTTGGTAAGTGGCTTGTTTCATTCAATAATCCATTGATTTTGAAGAAATTCCGACTGAATGCCAATCTGTTGAAGAAATTACGAATGAAAGCAAAAATATTGCTCATGGGAACATAGAATGAAGTTTGCTTGACACTGATAGGATTACACATTCTTATTCGTATTTCAGGCAATAAATGAGCACATGCTCCGCTTCACAACGAGTCTTGAATTCCTCGATCTGAGCCATAACAAATTAACGGTTGTTCAGAGCAGTAATTTTTTTGCAGCACAGAAGTGAAAGTTTAATCTTGTTTCGATCACCTCACTATTCTTTGTAGTTTTACATCTAGTCAGTTTACTCTGATTTTTTAAGCAAATACGAAATTTGATCCGACATCAATGCTTCAATCATAGAATTCGAGAGGTGCACCATTGAGACGAAACGTTGAATTAGCGCTTCATAGTATAAATGGCAATCAAATAATCATTATTCTCAGCGTTCAACGTTTGCCTAGAGAGTATTCCGAAATCGGATTGTAGTTAACGCGACAGAATATTATTCCGTGCAGTCTCAAAATTATATTCATTTCTTGGAAATATAGCAAGTAATGCATGATTATTACTGAACATGTTAGCTTTTATTCGAATGCGTTCATTTATAGATTGAGTGCGGTCAATTTCGCAAATAATATGATTCGGCGCTTTGATTATGATTCTTTTTCGACACTTTATCAGGTACACATTGGTCATTCGTTCAATTTATACAATAATGTGCCTCATAAGTGAATTGTACTCCGTAATCCAATTGAATGAATCTTTCTGTGAATATATTCTGAAATGAAATGCTTCATTATTATGCTTCATTCAAACATTCTTAACATGTTTCAAATGATGAAGAAGAAGCGATACACAACTCGTAATTGACAATTGCAGATTGAAATGATCGATTTATCATTTAACGAACTCAGTGCAATACCTGGTGGAGATTTACGTCAATTCATAGGTCTACGCACCCTTCATCTTGACGGTAATTATTTTGATAGAATTGCTGATGGTGATTTTGTACTGCCAGCTCTTCAGGTTTGTTCGCTTGTTATTATATTTCACAATTTATCGCTGTCTCGTTCCTTTCAAAATTTTTGACTGTCTGTAAAACTACTTTATGGGAGTGTATCAGCTTCTTGCACGTTGAAGTAATTTGACATTCTCCGAATATATGTCGGCGAAAATTTTTCGTGTTGAAATTATTCTATATTATTATCATTTACCGTGTTATCATTTACGATCCATTTCGCATAAATTGGCGTTCAAGTTTCGATCTTTCAAGTTTTCTGAACGTCCTTTCAATCAAATAAGATAGCTGTGCATACGTGTTTGGTTAGGAACTACCAAATATTGTCCATTGCTGTTCGGTTCAAGTTTATGTGAGGCATTGTGGTTGTTGAATGAACGTCAGTCTAAATGAATCATATTAAAAAATCTTCCAGGAGCTCACTATTTCAAAATGCTTATCGTTGCGCCTCGTTGAGAGGAATGCCTTTTCCTTGCTACCATCACTACGTCGTCTCGACTTGAGTGCGAATGTAAACCTCGTTTTTATTTCACCACATCTTTTTTCTAAGAATATCACACTTCACAGGTTTGAAATCGATTATCATTCGTCGAAGCCTAACTCATTCAAACTTCACCCAATAACAATGATAATATATTTCACGTTAGTGGTCTGTGCGCCAGATAGTATTTCTTATAGAGAAACGCTGCAGATTTATGTTCAACTGCTGAATGTGATTAACAGTTGAAGATGCAGATGCAAAGAGAATTTTGTATTCAGTCGTTTTGAAATTTCTTTAACTCATAGATATTTGAATTTGATGAGAAAGTATTCAGTATTGATAAAAGTCACGCAAATGAAGGAATGAAGTATTGTATAATAAAACAAAAATTATGTGAAGCAAAGTGCCTGCAATCAACCTGTACAGAACAAACACATATTTCGTTGATCTAGCAAGTATGTGCATCCGCGCAATACATCAGTGGCCAGTCATTTGGTTGGAATCAGAGAAATTGACATTGTTTTAGTTTCAATGTATCAAAAGCGGCCCTCCAAACGGTATCTGAATCAGTTATGGCTTCAACAAGTCATATTAATCTTAGTGGTAATAAGCTGAAATGCGAATGTATCAAAAACACCGTAGGACTGTATAACAATCGCATTTCGGACCGTGACCAAGCCGAATGCTCAACGCTGTCGGGAGCATCGAAAAGGTTCGTTGTTCAACTGAATTTAAATGCGAACATTCCAAAAGATCATTGCAAATTGTTACATAAATTCAAATGTTTTGAACTCTAAGTAGAGTTGTTGAGTTGAGTCAAATAGTGGTCGTTATTAGAGACGAACGTTTTTCCAGTCGTCTTTGATTACGAAATCTAAAAATATTGTCATAAATCGCCATCGAATATCTTCAACTGCAAAGTGAACATTTTGAAGACTTGCGGATCTGCGATCAGTCAACGAAAACTGCACACTGGAAGCGATCCTTCCTTTTGGCGATTCCCTGATCACATCGGTTGGTGAGATGTTCTCAATGTATTGTGCATCTCAACAGGTCACTGATATTGTCTCGTGGACATTCCCCAATGGTACACAAATTACAGCCGATCCAGCTGCTGTGAGAATGATTTTTGTGTATTGTTTTCATTCATTTTTCATTTTAGTTTCCGTCAATTAAGCAATTTATTGTAAATTGATCATTCAGTGTGCTGATTGTTCATACAAACAATCAATTTGAAAAGAGAATATACTGAACAGAACGTTTGTCAGAATCATGAGATAAAATAATCATGCCATTGATTTTTTATGTATTTTTTAAATGAATGATTAAAGGTCGCTTCGTCCACTAAATTTCTGGATATTAACGAGTTTATCAACATTAATCCTCTTCAAATAACTGCATATCCTCGTTACCAATTCAGTACACAAATATTCACACTGAAACCACGCATATCTGTCACAACTGAGCAACTCCGGTAATACATCCTCATTCAACACGTAGATTAACTTTTTCAGAAATGCTGTTGTGTTCTTTTTCTTTTGAGCGCTGAAATTTTGCGATTGATTTTTGAGAATAATCATACTACCATAACGTGAGGAGTGATGATTAATTATAAATATTTCACTGACACTTCAGTCTGCTTCATTAACGAAAACAAGTAAGATATTGAGAGACTGAACAGGAATTTATTCTAGATTTGAAGCAACATTCGCTGAAGACAGTGGTGAATATCGCTGTTCAGTTCGAAGAGGATCACAGGTATCGCACAGGACAATTCAGCTGAACGTTATCAGCCCAACGATCACTTTATATGCCCTTGAGGTGAGGCTTGTGTTTATTGAAGAAATCATCATCACTCGTCTGCGATAAGATCCAACTGCAGGCAGGACAATTTGCTAAATTGCCTTCAACTGGTCCTAAAAAGATTGTATGTAACAGTATATTCAATGCCGAATTACAATTAGATTTGCCTGCACGACCAGTGCATGTCAGTATTCGAATATTATTAAGTTTGATACTCAAAGGACTGGGCCTATTCCACGAGACTTTTAAGACAATGAGGTTTGAGGTTAAGACGCTATTGCATTCCGTGTCCCCTTTGGCCGTCTAACAAACCACCATTCTGCCCTCCAACAATCGAAATAATCCCTCTGTATTACTTCTTTGCGACTAATCAGAAAGAAAGCAGTAAATTGATCCGGTGACTGTGGAGATTGCTCTCAAGAGTTTTTCGAGCAAGTATTTTGAGAGATTAACTGTCAAAGAATTATGAACAAACCAGACACTTCCTCGAAAATCTCTCCCTTTCCCCTCTTTATGAGAATTGCTGATGCAGAGCATTGGGTTTTAAACTTTTTTGGATTAGTCGTTCAACTGAGCTAAGATCACGGTCGATTCGTCTCCTCTCGTTCTAAACACCAACTTCAAAACGAGAAAAACAATTGCAGTTGATTTTAAAAAGTTTATTCTTCCTCACCAAAATCGCTCGCCCTGGATACCTTTTTGGCCCACTTGTGGTTGATATTGTGAACACTGATCCAGAGTTCGAAGGCTGTAACTGTTTCATTTTTGAGGTTGGTCCCCATTACGTGACTTTGGCTTGGAATGATTCTTTGAAAGTCAAGGCAACTGATCGTATCCACTTATTGCTGCATGTAAAAGATGCAACTGGTCTGGCGAGTAGAACCATTCAGTTATCATTGCACAATCCCTGGTTCAGCTATAATGTTATGCGATTGAAACCGAATCAGGTTTTTTTTTCTTATTTAGTGTTTTGTTCAGTTGCTTTTTCAGTTACGGAATATTCGATCGTTTGATTCGATAGAATTACAATTGCGTACGTGTAAGAAAGATTTTATATGAGTTGCTGTTTTGGATATGTTGATAGAATATCGTTTCAATTTATGAGCTTCCATAGATTACTTTATGCAGATTGAAGCTTCACAGAGTGAATAATGAAATGTTAATTTGATGTAATGCGAATTTCAGAATTACACATTTTGTTTGTGCTATTCGATGCAAGAATACGGTAAAGAACGTACATTGTATGAAACTTGTGCTGATCTAATAACGTCGCCTAATATGTCATTCTTTGATTCACTTAATTTACCCACGTTGATTGTGTTTATCATCATCACGTTTTTACTATTTCTTCTAATATGCTTCAGAAATATCTATCTACGCTTCCATATATGGCAACAGCAAAAATATAGGTAATTGGCTAGCGATATCAGTTTCTCTTTGAGATTGCTTTCATTCTAAATGTGCACACTTTTCATCTTCACTCGTTGTTAGTAAAACAACGATTTCTTTTTTAATAATCGTGTGCTTCACTTTTGGATGGATGGATTAAGGCCCAGTTTTCGTTTTTTAAATCACGAAGACTTTCAACATTCCTTGAAAGAATTCTCCGAATTGATGGAGCATCGATGTTGTATTGTCGCTTCTTAATACTATATTAATGTCAACATTAAGGTCGAGAATGAATCAGAGCATAAGTGGTCAAAGTTTTCTCTCATCAGCATCTTCGACTGCTCATGAACCTCCTTTTTCGGTCACGTACGAAAACCAACTGCCGGTCTGATAATTCATTGTCTCCATTTTGGATTTACATTATTAATACACAAGTTTTCACTGATCAACTTTCCAAACTACGCAAAACTCCCTAAAGTTTTAGAATGTTCAGTTTGAAATGAAACGTGAACAGTTTTCGATCGCCCTCCTTACTGAGAGTAACAAAAATGTTTTTTGTTGTAGTGAATCAGCGACAAGAAAGTGAATTTGCAGATCAGTTTGAATCATACGGTAACTATCTGTCGTAACGAAAGCAATACAGCATCGTCGACTGGTCGACGAGGGACAGTATCGAATGATCGGTTAATAGCAGAAGATATGGCCTTGTGATAATATGTATATTTATATAAAGTCTCTTTTTGACGTTGATTACTGCTGCGCGTAGTGCTGATTGATAATGCTCATATTTGTTGTTTTCGCTATAGTAAACAGCAAAACACGATGCTTGTTGTTGTTGAAGGTGAAATGAGATATGTTTTTATTTGTTGTTATTCGCAACCTGTTACCGCTCATTGCCTACAAGTTCATACTGAATTTTGCCAAGTGATTACACATTCAAAGCGAAATTTAAATCAGTCATTGAACTTCATTATTACAATAAACAAAATTTTATTAGGTCTTATGTCTCAGTAATTTCCACATTTTCATTTCATTTTCTATGGCGAATTCTCTCCTCAATAATTCCAATTCGGTTTCACGCTCAGGTAATAACTGCGTATCAACAGTTATTGATTGCAGTTGTGCAGTTGAAGGTTCGCTTGGTTCTTTCCAGCTCTGCGACCGCAGCCGGTCCGTTTTGTTCTAAAAACAACTCGAAATTGCTGATGTGAGTATAGATAGTGAATCGATTGGTTCAACGAGTGTATGATTGCATGAATATTTAGTTGTTCAAGAGTTGTTTCACAGTGCCTTAGGAGTGAACGAAGATAACGCCTTCAGGTTCAGTACTCTCATTTCTAGTTGGATTGAAGAGAGACGACTTGCAACATATCATTCTACGCATAACATGCGACAACATTCTGTCCTTTTTGCTATTCCCCGAGGTCTTGGTAATCTTTTCATTTTTTATCTTTATCTAATCTATGCAGCGGTCAATACTTCTGTTTGCTCGGTAGAAGCATCAAGTTAAATTGATGACGAAATAAATGCATATGACACAGTCAATATAAATGACGAAGTAATGTTTTGTGCAATTGCGGTTTTTGATTGATCGTTTCGAATAACGAAACTTCATGATTTTGTGCATATTCATGAAATGGATCAACGTAAAGCGGTTAGTTTGATAAAAAACGAAGATGAAAAATGACGAACGCTGTTTGTTGGCTGAGGAAATTGATGTCGAAAACACTCGAGCACATCAATGCTTATGAGACGATTACATGAATGCACATCGGTTGCTAGAAAAGAGAAGGGACGATCAGCAAGATGAAAAAAACAATGACTAACCCTTGTTGATTAATGCCCGTAACTGGTACAGTTATGAGCTTGAAGGATTTTTATAGAATAACTAGATATTCACAGGTCGTGCTATCAAGTAAATTTCCGGATGATTCCACACCAATTTCAAAGATCAGTTGTGTTGCATAGCTGTACCTTTATATATTTAGTCGTCATGAGATAATTTGTGGATGATATTGAGAAGTCAATGATTTTTGGATCATGTTTTCGATCTGAAAGTCTCCCCCTTCAATTCGATCCAAAAAACCTTTCAATTCTCAATATCATTCTAATTTTGAGCATCTATCCATGAAACTCCGTAAGAAAACGGTGATATTCCAGGTTCAATAATATGCACAGTCGCGCACACTCTGCGCGGCTTGCGTGCATCACGAAAAACGTCAAAATAAATCTCGAAAATTGATTATTCACTCAGACTTTATTCATTCATTGTTTATTTACTTGTCAGTAACGGTTCTCAATATTCCATTCATTTTATTCTCGAAAAAAAGGTGAAATTTTAGATTACTCACTACACGTTTCATAAGGCGTATGATGAGCAATATGCTCGGAAAAAACTTTGAATACTATTCTTTTCATAAAGATTAAATGGGCACTAATCACAGAAGATCATCCATGAATAGTGAATGTGATCTACTTTTACCTATATCAAAACCTTCATGCTAAATAAGTGAAAGTTAAGCTTTTCTTAGGCACTGCAACGAATAATCTGAAATATTAGCACTTTTGCATGTGAAATAAGTCTTTATCAGTAAAAATGTGCAACTACTAGATATTGCAACTGCAAGTGCAACTGCAACTACTATTTATCGTGAAAAAGACTCGTACAGATACTGACCACTTCGAAAGAAAACTCTGAAGGCATAAAGGCAATTGCACGCGTTTTGCGCAAACTGATTTCGAAATGTACAGATAACTTGAGCGTAGTTTTTGCAACAACTAATTGAAGCAATACTAACTATCATGGGTTCATCCCAAAAAATTTCATTAAACATGAGAAGCATGGCAAGGTGTAATTGTACCTATGCCGGTTGTTAAATATATGAAAACGTTTGAGCCTACTACTCGAGAATAAATGCAGCTAACGTTATGCAATTTGGAACAGATTATCTAGGCTTGAAATATGGAGACGTCACGGAGTTTCAGCTTTCCAAGAAATAAAATTATCGCAATTGGGGAACGCAAAAGGTACAGTTGTTGCTATGCTGCCTAATAAAGATTGAATTCATTTAGAAAGGGTCAGTTCTTGAACGATCTGTTATCGAATATAAATGAGCATAAATAACATACACCCGCAAATAATCGATGCACACGACTTTGGACAAAGTTGTCTTATTCTTCGCCAATTGCTTTCGCAAAGTCCATTAAGAGCCCACTGACAACATCTCACATTGTAATCCACTAACGAATCTGCAAATTTCTGCTCTCACTTTTCATTGGATAAACGTTTCGTTACCAACGAAAAGTCATTCATCTAAGCAACTAATAAACACTTTATACCTATCAATATGTTAGTCTGCGCGATTTAATCTTTTTGAAGGGAGATGATCGTGTTTTCCTTAATTTGACATCATTCAACTGAACCTTTCTCTAAGTTAGTCTGTTGGATGAACTGTGATTGAAGCTTGAACTGGAATATGACCTAACCTTCGTTGGTGTGATGTTGATGTTGAATATTTGTGCTCATGTGATGCACTATTCGCTTCAATTCAAATGCGCTGTCACCTCTATTGTTCGTTGAAGTTGGGAAAGTTGGCTGAAGAATCTGAACAAACATGTTCATCAATGAATTCATGCACAGTTAGTTTGATACTAAGTGAATACACATCGAGTTGCTCGCATTTTATTGATTAATGTTAGATTGTCTGAAATTGACACTTTCGAAGAAGAAGGGAAGAGTGATGTTCGAATAGCATTTTAACAAAATCAACATTCTGATTGTTGGAGAGCAAATCTTCTCCACTGATGCGCATCGAATTCAGAAATGTGCCATCTAGATGTTTCATGCCATTATTTTTCATTACGGTCACAAATGAACCAACTTGCGCGTTCACAACATTTCTACCATTAGCGATCCTGGCTTGTTCAACAATGCGATTAACTTCTGGTATCTTGTTTTCAACATTCGATTCGGCACTGAAATTACCGTTTTCTATCTAGATGCTACTGAAAATGCAATTCTGGTGCTCTCTCTGAACCTAGCAAATAGTTACTTTGATGAATATCATTATCAAAGTTGCCAATCACCTAAATATATCAAAAAACGCAAAATGTTCGTACCTCTGCAATCGTTGCATTCATCAATATAGATAGAAAGAAATGCTTTACAAGCATAATACTTGTTCAGAAACAAGCCTCCTTCTCACAATAATTCCCTCATTTCAAAAACATTAATTATTCGTTTTTCACAATCTAGTTGCCGTCAAAGCAGTTAAATGTTGACTAATTCGCATGCTCAATACTAATTTTCGAAATACTAAATTTCAATGAAATCTTAACTAATCTTAGCAGAGAGTGATAACTTACGGTAAATTTGAAGAAGTCAACTGCATAAGTGGATTTTTCTGATATGGCTTACGATGCATTTTTATTTTATCGATATTACTTCGAATGTCACCACTGTCAGTATCATTTTGCCGTAGTCTAAGGTTATTTGGTGGCGAACCATGTGCTACTGCTGCAACTAGATGAGTGTAGGAAGTCGCCTGAAGTTGTTCAGGTGTATTTCTTGTACGATGCTGCACTGGTAATGAACCTCTGTCGACGACCAATTGACTGATATCAAGCGGTGTATTCCTCCAGTTTTGGTCAGTGATTTCTAAAGGAGTCTCATCATTCTCTGCTGAATAGGATACCATCGAAGAGCCGTCTGAATCCAATCCACGATGTAGATCATACAAAATAGAACTTTTATCGTCACCTTCTGTTGTATCACTTAATTGTGCAAGACCAGAAATATTCATGTCATCCCCATCAGCAATCGTTTGTGGTGAAGTTTGACTCAGTTGATACTCAAATAAATCGGATGTTACTCTTGTGTTTGGCAAAACAATCGAGAAGTTTGGTATTAGAAATGGTTGACCTTCCAAAGGACCACCAAGAATACGTGGTCCATTTGTCTTCTCGGTCGACTGAGTTGCAGACTGAAATTGGGGAAATTCGTATGTTTGATGTGCTGTTGGTGAATGGTGTTGATTAATATCAAGCATATACTGATCACTGTCGGCAAGAGAGGATTGTTGGTTGAGATATATATCAGTGAGACCGCCTTCGTTAGCTGTACCATCGCTATTTATTGTGATCAATCGACCTGCTTCGGTTCTCATACGAAAACGGCGATCGTTGCTGAACAACGAGTCTCTTTTCGTGCTCACTGTGAGCTTTCCAACTGCAGAAGCCGACGATTTTGATGAGAATCTATTGCGGCTCTTAAAACGTTTTATCAATTCATCCTCGTCTCGCCGACTAAACTGTTATTTGTATCTTTTAAAAGATGCTCTGAGCTAACAATAAGTTTGGTATTTCAAAGAATTATATTAGACTGAGATTTGAATTTTGCTTCACAAAGATATACTCACCTCTGTTATTCCAGAGGATTTTAAAATTGCTTTTGCTTTCATTTGCAAAATGTCCTTTGTTGGTATTTTCTTCAAAGAATGCTTTTTGTTGTTGCGTGGCGGTGATAAACTCAGTGCTTTGCGTAAATACACAACACAGTCGACTGGAACTGAACTGAACGCATTCACTGCATAAACGATTTGCAAATAACTTCGAAATGGTGAATACGCTCGAAACAAGATCGTATGAAAAATCAAGTTTGATTTTGTCATTGAATTTGCAGAGGAAATAAATGTCGCGTAATGAGGCGATCATTCAGCGAAAGTACATTCAAAGTTGATGAAAAGCTTATTCGAGGTATCAAAATTAAGAGATCTACCGACCTACGCAGTAAAAAAAAACGCTGTATGTGCATCACGTGCTAAAATCGTTCTTTGAATATGATAAATTATTTATTCACTGCCTTCGTAACTTTACGTTGTTTTAACTTATGAAAAAAAACTCCACTTACGCTTTCGACATTTTTCTGTGCGTGATGAAGACCGAATATTCATTAAACATATCTCACTCGTTGTCTAAAAGCTTGATTCACCTTCATTCTTTTCATGGAAAGATGTCGGTAAAATGATGGAAAATGGAATAAAGAAAAGAAGAACATTAACAGAAGCAAAAGAAGATAGGATTCAGCATACGAGCTAAAAATATAACTGACTTCGCAACCAACTGTACAGTCTGCTTGAACAGGTAACCAGAAAGGTTCACCAAAAACGT
This sequence comes from Anisakis pegreffii, assembly GCA_035041965.1. Classification (NCBI taxonomy): domain Eukaryota; kingdom Metazoa; phylum Nematoda; class Chromadorea; order Rhabditida; family Anisakidae; genus Anisakis; species Anisakis pegreffii. The sequence continues at coordinate 18,639 of JAPYMA010001652.1, read as the reverse complement.
CACCGCCTAAATTGGATGGTTCTTATTGAATTCTTAGCATCAAATATCTTCAGTCTCACAAGATCACCGGTTTGATGAAGCAGTTCAGCTTCTTTACTGAATGAAACTGAGGTGTTTCTGATTATGTATTGATAAAAAACCTTTCTTTCGCACAACACTGGCCATTGATTGAATCAGTAAAATGTGTAATATTTAGATAACTAATGATCAGAAAATTTAACTTGCATTTAATACTCTCTAATAAGTTTATATTTTTTTACACATCATGAAAATAATTTCGATATCTTGTTCACGTTAGGAATAACTGGAAATAATGAGACGAAAGATTTAAAGTAAGCTTACAGATATCTTCGTGGTCGTAAATTAGTTTCAGTACTCTTGATAATAGTGCTTTGTGCGCCTCTGTAATCGAAAACTTCAATAGAAGCAAGTATAAAATCCTCAAATGCATTTGTTGAGAGGACACTTCGATGCAGTTAGCTGAAAGCAGCGTTAGTTTTTCATACGCAATAAAAAGAGTTTGAAAAGAGTTTCTCAGTAGACCGGAAAGGAATATTCGGTATATAGACGTATGAAGGTTTCGCGAGAGGACCATTCATGACATGAGGCAAATACCAGAAGCTTTGATGGCAATTATGCACAAATAATGACTGGACAAGCGAAGTTCCGAATACGGAGAAATAAAACACTTTACATTTGTGTGCAATAGTCGATGATTTTTGAAAATTGATCAATCAAAACTGTATGTGTAACTGCATTGAAGAGTCTTTATATATGTCGGAAGACTATTGCTCCTCAAGATAAATTATCGATCCAGCTAGGTATCTCAGGATCACAGTATTATTGAATATACCAATCAGGCCAGTTGCAAAATTCCGCTCGATTAAAAATTTGAAAGGTGTGACTGGGCGACAGTATTAGCATAAATAGTTGAGAAAGGAGGAGTGATTAACATTCAATTGTAGACTTACAGTCGCTCACTGTACCGCCCGCCTCATCTTATTGGATTGATCAGCGTCCTCATCATCAATGAGGAGAGATCATCGTTCAAGTAAACAAAGCAACATGTCGCATTATTAAAATTGCAAAACATTTCTGACAACATTCTTCGAAAATGTTTCCATTCTAATTGCCCACATTCATCAATTTTACATTCAATAAGAGCAATTCTCACCAAAAGTCCATCTCTTCGTCATCTAGAAGCATCAGTATCATATGCGCACATCAACTGAAATACGACGTTTACATCACTTTTTCAAATGCATAACAAATGTCTAATGAACCATTCAGACTGAATGCAACAATCATATACAATCAAATGTATGATCCTCGTTTCTAGATAACATCAAATTAAGGATATCGTTTAAATGCCAAATTTTTATGATTTTTAAATGAAAAATTTGAATCGTTCAGTTTCATCCATGTGAACGATCTTGGAATTCAATAAGATCTCAGCTTGCATCAATGCATCCACTCTGAGTGTCCGCGATAGTCACTAGTGAATCACAAAAATTTCAACGAACTTCGATCTACTGAAATACATTTTACCTGTGACATCTTTTTTTTTCATTCTCTGTAGACTTCATAAGACATATCTCCTTTCGATAGAAAAGTTTGCATTGTAAACTGTTCAAAGACAGCATGTTAAAATAACCAGCCGGAAAGCAAATACCTGATCACAACAGTCTTGAAATTTTTAATTATTGTTTTAGACTAACTAAGATTAGCAAAAAGTGAGTTTTGCTGAGGTTTATTGCGTCTCTAGTTATTTCTTATTATGTTTTCAAAATGGGAACGTTGGATTGAATGTAGTCATGATCAATACTGCTATGTAATTAGCTTATAGCAGGAAGGCTTAAGAATATAACTGATATGTTTCTTAAATGAATCATTTTCCATTCAAAAGTGTAGTTGACGCACAATACATCTCAGTTGTGACTCATTATAACTGCTCATGTCATTGTAGAAAGATGAGTGAAAAGAATTCGTTAGAATTAAATTTGAACCAAAATCGGATCAAGTATTTGCTAAACAATTCCATAAATACAACTCATTCGTTCACCAACTGAAAAGAATGGACGACGATACACTTGAAGTATGTTGTATTTTCGTTAAATGAACGACCATTTTTGTTATCATATTGAGCACCATTGACCAAAAATGCTAATCATTATTGCTTCTAATAATAATTCTTAATAATAATGTGAATCTAGAATTGTGGTTAAGTCTGGATATTCCATTCAGAAACAACTATTGATCAATGGTATGTGCGTTTTACAACGTTTTTTAAAGGAACGTATTATTCGCTTGCTATCGAAGAGTAAACGAATTTGAGTCATATTGTTGGAATCTGTAAATTTTTAGACCATTCGAACGTCCGTTTCAGTTGACCCTCTTCAAATAGTTCCACATTTCAAATCAGTGACAAACAATTTCTGTGATAAATAATGTAAATCCATCCTTACGAGTTGTTTGCCACAAATTCTTTGTAGTACAAGTAAACAAACGATCTACTTTTTGAATCTTATTGACCTCAAACAATATCTACCTCTCTTTGTATTAAACTCGCTTTCCATGAGTGATGCTTCATGAGCAAGTATCTGCTTTTTAGAGCAATCATATCCGTTTGATTCAATCAATTTTACAATTGTTCATTCGATGAATGCTGTTCGAAAAGAACTGACAAAGGTATAATTAAGATGCATTCAACGACGTCCATTAAGGATGCTGTATACAATCAATTTTGCATATCTCTCATGGAAACACTATCAATTTATCGTTCATCATTCAACATTATCACAACACACATACACATAATCATACGCATTCATCACGACCGGTTGTTGAAATTTCTATCTAAGAAATACGAAGAATTACTATTCTCGACTTATTCTTCTCTTTTGGTCCACCTTAAATTCTCCTCCAATCAGTTTTTGTTAGTCTCGCTGCTCTATTTGTTAATTTTTATTGCGTTTCAGATCCTTTTCTCGTCGATTCCATAATTTTGGAGTTCCGTCAGTTCGTACTCATCTGTTGCCTTATCTAATGAGTTCGGAATATTTTAAAGTCGAGGAATAACTTCGAGAATCTTATTGCATTAGAATATGCCCATTCTAGGCCTTTAATTTCACATCTTAAACAGTCAAATTTAATTTACATTTTTTCCTTCAATTTACCCATGCCACATGATTTATGTGTAGAAAAATTTATTTACCTAATATGTACCTAAGCTTATTTTAACGAATTAAAACCTTTTTGAAAGGTATCTATCATTGATTGAACCCTGAATAATCAGTTCTTTCATCGTTGTCCTTTCGCAAACTTACGACATTGAGCTGATTGAAAGTAATCATGCATTGAAACTTTACAGTAAGTTATTGGTTTGATTGTGCCTAGAACTGGGAACTCAACTCGTTAGTTCATTCTTACATGGTGTTATATCTTCAACTCATTTGCCCGTGTTACGAATATAGCAGCATTCCCAATGTTATTAAAGAATGTTCTTGATGTGTACGACGGTTACGTTGCGAATTTTGTATTATTCCTATTCAGGCTGCGTTAAAATTTACTCAGGCTTACCCAGAACCTTCACAACTGAAATCTGTGTCCGAGGAATATTTGTTCGTCAATATCATGCATTTTTACTTAGCTTACTGATGTGTCTCTATATTGATCAACTGAACTTATGAACTTTTTATTAGGAGATCACCAAAAATGATCTGAACTAACGAGAAATTTAATCAAGCTCGATATGGTTCTGTTGGCAAGCTAAAATGATCTAAAGCAGCGAATTTAAATGTAAAAGTCGACTACTGATCAGTTATTACTCTCTTACTAGTTCGTGAAGAGACATCTTGAAAGTAGTACTTGTTAACAGTAATCTTACCTGCAGTTTCAAGCGAGTATGTTTAGTTAACACTTGAACCAAAGAATCTCAACTGAGGTAGAAATTCATTTTCGGCTATTGCAGAAGTGAAAAAAAGTTTCCTTTCTTAGCCTCAGTGGAACAAGAAATGATTTGAGAAAGCATTTTCGTACAACGAGTAAAACTTTTCACAACTATAGATGCTCATTGAATGCTCATTGAAGAGAAGATACAGCATTCTTTTGCAGATGTCAACTCATCCATCATTTATCGATGTGTTTATTGGCAATTACTAACCGGTCGTTACGCGTGAACTGTAGTTCACAATGATGATCATCAATCAATGCAAATTTCTTGTTTTTATTATCAATTTTATAGTAACGCTCAGCTGTGGTGCTCATTTGGTTAATACAATTTCAATACAATATTTTCAACAATATATACTAATTTGACATTATAATTAAATTATCGTTCGGTAGTAGCACATGATTTATTTCAATCAAATTTTACGCAACTTCATTAAAATCAACCAAAAAATTCTTTAGATTCTTGAAATCATTTGTTGACTTGTCTGATTTTTGTTTTTGCCATTTGGTTGATGCTGCATGGTGAAAGTTGTTATTGACAATATCTTCCATCTGATCTTATTGAACAGAACATTGATGCATCAATGACAAAAGCATTTTCTGCAGTCTGTAAACATCGCTGAATTACGCATGACTTGGATGAAAATGAATTCACATAAATGTAGAAAACCTATTCATCAAATAATTTTGCATGATCTTTTTCAACTGTTTATTGCAATGAAGAAACAAACTTTCAAGTTGATACATGATCATTTTTTGTTGAATGGTACAGCCTCCTTCTAAGAGCTAATAGTTCAAGGGATATTGTTTCAGCAATCCTCACTTCAAACGAACAACAAACTCGAACACTTGGTTCTTTCTCGGCTCAATAAATTTTCAAACATTATTGCTAGACGGTATGATATTATCGTTATTTGCGATTAGGACTGCAATACTTAAAATGTTTTACAAAATTTTTCATTAAGACGCAAAGATTAATGAAAGGTTTTAAAGAGAAATTCAATACATGCATATGAATTAATGAATAGTGAAGTGTGAAACATGATGCAACAGCTATAATGTCTATCGCAAACCTTCATGATAAAACGATTCTTGTCATTTTTTTACATTGTATAAAGGACAAGTTGTGACAATGAATGCAGACAGCACAATGTACACCATTACATGTCTGTTGCAATTTCGGATAATTTTTCAATGCGATTTTCGAATTGCATCATGCTGTATTCAGTGCGAGATCTGATTCGTATTGTCACAATGGTGGTCGATTGGCAGCTAATGAACATTGCGATTGTAATCCTCCATACACAGGTCCACGATGTGATGATTACGCTTGTGGTAGGTCCACTTCGTTTGCCATCTCTTATTATGATAGACTGAAAAACTTTTTCTGAGTTCTTTTTTTAGCTGCGCAACTGTTCGCATCAGAACCTATCTGTAGTTATCATAACTGTTCAGTTTTTGCACGGAAAACTTCAACTTATGCAATAAACAAATCGTTTACATGTCTAAAGCTTTTCGATTTCTGTAGCAAAACTTTTGCTCCATTTTTGTTGCATTCGTTTGCCTAGCCACTTCTTCAGACATGAAGTATTCGATTTTATCTCTCTCTAACAAACTGTTTTACCTTCAAAATGCTTTGATAGCTTATGAATATTTCTTCTTGTCCAACTAGTACTTCAGTAGTAACCAAATCTGAAATACTTGACTTCCAAAGAGGGTCAAAATACAATTTTCATATCCCTTCTAAATTTCAGTTCACGGTATTTCGGTGGGCGCACGTTACGATTCCGAAAGTTTATTTTTCAATAAACCATGTCTATGCGATGAAGGCTGGATTGGTGATTTATGTGAAGTACCGATAGCTAATCAAGTACGATTCCTCTCATTTTACTATTACGTTTGAACAACCTTCTTTGCTTTGCGTATTGAATCTGAAATGGGCGGTATTCACAAACACCGTGAATAAAATACATTGTTATATAATTCAGTTATGAGTCCGAACACGATACGGACACTGTCCCGGGGTTGAGAGTTGAACTTAGAGCGCTTACAAGATAAATTCAATGAATAAGTTCAGCACTGTTTGCTTATTATTCCATCATTAGTTCATACCTTTCATTAGCATTAATCAGTTCTAAATAATTTGTGCACAAATTATTTCATCTGAATTATTTGCTCAGTTTATGATAGTTGCTTTACGATGCCTTGCCCAACTTCATCTTGATGATATTTTGATTTTTTTTTCGAGAAAGATTTCATCACATGTCGCTGTTAGTAGTCAGTCACTGCTTCTCTCGTTATTTTCATCCATCAAGTACTCACTATTGACCTATGCCTCAGTTGATTAAATGTATTTTACCGCAACTCGTTTTAGGCTATTGCTGTGTGCCAAATAGGTTGCAAACGTCAAAAAATATACCCAAGTATGAATCAACAAACTAATACTGCTGTGATTGACTACTTTTGAGAGCGAATGGCTTGCCCGCTGAAATTTCTTAGCGAATAAACAAATAAATTCAGTGTAACGATCGAGGAGAATTCAAAAATGGCCGTTGTCATTGCATTGGGTACTTTTTTGGTTCACAGTGTCAGTATGTGAGTCGATGCGAACACGGAAGGCGTAAGCACGGCAGGTAAGCACATCGTGTTACAAACAACCATAATTTTACGAATATTTTCACCAAAACAGTTCAAAAGGAAGACAGAGATATTGCAGATGTATTTGTGAAGACGGTTGGGAGGGCGATTATTGCCACGAAATTATTTGCCAACATGGATATCCAGGTGAGTCACAAAAATTACAAAACTGCAATATTCGGTAGTTTAAAATCCGTCGTTTTTAATGACCCTACCTTGAGAACTTGTATACTCTTTAATAAATTGAATTTTAAAACTGCATTAGTTGCACACATATTAAAAAACAATCTGAATTTTGGGCGTCTGATTTCATAACATGCGAAAATAAGGCTATGCGACTGCTAAACGCAAAATTCCATATTTGATACGAAAAGGTCATGAATTCTGTTTGTGTTCGGTGAATGTATTCCATTGACTCATTTTATTCAAGTGAAAGCATAAAATTTCAACATGTTGTAATATGCTCTGAAAACAACGATATATATTAGTCATATTTCTGTTCATCAATAACTTTCAAGCTTCTGCTGTATCACGTTCATGAAGAAACTTCTGCTTCTCGCAGTAAGCGGAATGAGTCGAATTTTTTTAAAACGTTTTATTGCGGTATGCAAAGTTCCAACAGTAAACAAGATCGCCCGAACGAGCAATTAATATTACTCAAAAGTTATTTTAATATGTTCATTTGTAAAACTGTAATATCAATGCAATTTTCGTGAATACTCATTCGGACGAAAAACGTGTTTCCCTTCCAGTCAATATTGCTTTATTCGTCTCGTTCCAACACGGACAATACTGACTAAAACGAAGATTTATGTACGTGTGTTTCGTGTACAATATACGATTCTAAATAATAATCCACTTCTGTAAAAATCAAATAAAAAAAGTCTCAGGTGCACAAAACGGCAGTCAGTCGTGTGTTTGTCCGATTCGCTTCAGTGGCATTCATTGTGATCGTTGCGCACAGAATGCTCCCAAAGTCGAGCCCTATCCGGACTGCACAATCCATCTACCAGCTCCAAGAGCACGCATCCTCAGGCAAAAAACCAATTCACAAGTCAGCATGTTCGTTTTATGCAACCACTCAATAAATGCCGGAACATTACTTCATTCCGTCACCGAACCATGATTCATTTTTCCAACTCAACCCAACATTAAAGAAACTACCTTATCCACCTATCGCAAACTCCAACCATTGACAAAACGCTAGATATAAAACTACTCACATAAGTAATTTCATTTCATTCGGTGTTAACTCATTATTCTTTTGCAGATTCGATCACGTATCGTTATAACAGTCAGCGCATGTCTGTTACTACTTTTGCTAATTTTAACAATGTTCATTCTTCATCGAAGACGCCAAAAACAAATGCGCAAATCAACAGTCGAATATGCAGGAAGACATGAATTGCGAGAGCGTCAAAACATGCTCGAAAAAGCGGTCGTTTCACCAGAACAAATCCGAAACCATGAAAGGCTAGGATTAGTGTAACATAACAGATTTTCGTAAAGAACGAATGACTTCAAATTTATTGCTTCGAATATTTTGAAATGAATACAGCGAGATTCGTTCAATAAAATGACAAGCAATATTACAAGTCAGTTTCAGGATACTTCGTACGATTGAAAGTAAACTTAAACTCGCGGCCAGGTCACACATTATCGTTACAAATCATCATACTTTATGAGTGACGAGACATCAGGATCAGATAGATATCGGCCTGCCGGAAAGCACTCTCCATTCGGACTGGCTCCACTCGGTTTCGTGAACGCTTCAAATACCCCGCACAATTAATAAAACATAGAAAATACTGTGCAAATTGCTTAATAGTAGATAGTGTTGAACAAATAAAGCAAAATATCCATCAAAACAATGTGAAGTTTATTCATCTAAATCACCTCAATGAACGTAACTGCAAAATAACGATGATGAATTCAAATAGCCTCAATATCACTGACTGTGAAAGTTATCAAGAAAACCAACGGAAGGATCCACGGAGGTAACATACCATTCAGAATGAGTGTTTATGGATAAGAGTTATGCTAAGTTCATTCGTTTGTTCTCACCTTTTACAATAATAAGCAATCGACTTATACTGAGACAGTTCCTCTTGGTTTTTCGTGACAAATTCCGAATTTTTAAGGGAACTTGAATAATTTTACAACAAAAAACAACGAATTGCAGGAAAAGAATGAATCGAGAACCAAATCAAACAAAATAATGCGAACTTAGTTCACAATTCTTAAGAACTGCCATTGTGAAGTTTACGAACAGAAGTAATCATTCGTCAAGCAACCACAAACGAATCTTTGGCATTCCATTGCCTATTTCTCAACAAAACAAAAAACCATCTTTCACAGTTCGAATAGCAACATTCACCTTTTCTTCCAATATTTAAAAACTGTTTATCATTAAAATAAAATATGATGGATTGAGTCAATGATGCGAGCAAATTTGAGAGCCGATTCAATTTTAACGGAAAAGTTCAATCACGATTCTTGAATAGTGATTGTTTGGAGAATGATAAAACGTAATGAAAACAAATGAATAATAGTCTTATGATTATTGCACGACGTGACATAAAAACGTAATGCGATACACACAAATACAACTAAACGCGCACGCATGAACTGAAGTTATAATTCATTCGTATTGTTAAACAGAAGTCTCATAAATTCCGTCAAAGACGACGAAGGTAACGAGAAATTCGATGAAATGTGTGACAAGTGCACGAATCTCGAAAATATCAATTGAGGATTTGTAAAATTTTCAGTATCAATCACAACGGTCCTTTCCGTGTGTGTGAATTTGCATTAATATGATTTGGACTCAAAATTAATGAATGAGTCGATAAAACAATATTACATAAAAAGCACACAACCACAAATAATTATACAAATCACAAACGAACAGAATCCGATCACAAAAGAAGTACTGTTTCACAACCAAAATTCACATTTCATTTCACGTACTCTCATCTGCGGTTTTCTCAAAACGAAATATTTCTAATTGCTTCATGCAAATGAAAGGCTTAAGTGGGAATTTCTCTCTATTGTTGAAGTTAAGCGATTATGATCATGAATTTGTGCCCTACAAATTGAACTTTTTCGATGAAAACCTGTTGAATGTACAAATTTCTATCATCACCGAAACATACTCTTTTCGATAAATATCCGATTTTGCAAGAAGCACATCAGCACTACACAAAACACACGATGGAATGACAGTTCCACCGTGCACTGATATCACATGGAGGCGAGCAAAACGTTTGATTATCCAAAAGCGCGCAATTATCAGTACCCCACTTGTTGCCTCGTCCACTTTTTCGGAAAAAGGTTGCATCAACGATTTCATTCAATCCGATCAGTGTTTTCTACAACTTCCACTGCACCTTCCTCGCGCGCCTTACGTAACTATTAGTTTGATTAAGTTACTACTGTTAGCACGATATTCTGCTGTCGCTAGCATTCATACAGATAATAATTCGACTGCTCGATGAGTAATGAAGATTAAGAAAATTTATTCATAGGGATGTGAAAATTAAAAGACTAGTTTACTGAAGCGTTCATATATGAATTAACTCAATAAAGTAATAGAACAAAGAAGATTCCGGAATGACTTTTGGGGAATAAGAAGGAAACGAAAATAACGCTGTGAGCTTCTCACTTTAGAAAACAACACAAGTTTCATACGTGATGAACTGGACCGTTTTCGAAACGCAGTTACAATGTACCCGTAAGCATTAGCTCAATACAATGATGGGACAGAGAATATAGAATAAGGATGCTGAACATGGATGATGTTGACCTGAATACTCTACAATGATCAGTCAGACTCATATCGCATAGAGCATAAATGAATAAATATTTCAGTCAAAGTAAAATTTGAATTTTGAGCTGCAAGTTTCTGGTTAAAAGTTCTACGAGCGAGTTTCATATCTCACAAAATCAAAGAAGGAACAACCGCATTAGATAAGTGAACCTATGAATGAATGGGGACGAAGTCGAAAATTAGTGCAAATAGTTGACAGTTGAGAAAAACGAAGTGAGGATAAATAATAACAGAAATTTCGGCACACGCCCATATAAATTACCAAAAACAACCTCTGAAAGATAGTTACAATCACGTTACTTGATAAGCATTTCACTGTTGCTGCTATTGTGTACTCTTTCAATCCCAAATACTAGCGTTTGCCTGTGAAGGATTCTCTTCAACAGCACCCATTTGCGCATCGCCATGCCCCAATCCAAGCCGACTGAAGTCGGCAACGAATGTACCTATTTTCGGAACTGAGTCCTGAAAGCATAAATTCATATCGATGAAGCGTCGCAAAATTGCAAGCAAAGTTCACTGTTACGATCAAAGAAGACGAAATCATACGCTGATCAGAAACTAAGGGTCAACCACTTTTCGAACCTTCACTGCATTTTAGCTCTACGAACCTTGACAATTTAAAGGTTGACTGTTGCGATGCAACGAATTTGAAATTGTCCATTAATGCCTCAATTCATTAACTTGATGATATTATTTTTAAAAAATGGATAGCTGATGAACTAAGATCGACCTGTGGCAAAGTGGAAAGCGATAACTGCTCACCAGCAGCTGGGTTATTTTTATATAGATTAGACGGTGGCAACCGTTGCTGCAATTCAATCTTTAAACTCATTGCATGCGAAAGTTAACCAAAAATATACGGAACAATAATAAGAATATTCAATTCGAATGAGTATAATATCTTCTGCTTTTGTTTCATTTCGTATCACTGCCATAAATTCTTTTTTGATGGTGATGGATCGCCGTTTATCAATTATACACAATTCAAAATCCGTGCTTGAAAGAATAACTGTTACTGATGCATCACACGAAATCAATCAACAAACTTATTGCTCGAGACTTTCCGAGAAGAAATCAGTGATTCACAAAAAGGAAGTATGTGGAAAAAAACGGACCGGGTTTAGAGTAGCAGATCCACTGGTAATCGTCCCACCCGAGATGGACGTATCACAAGTTGACAAATTGTTCTGGAAAAGAAAGCTTTGAATTTTTTTTTTGAGCCCTTCAGCACAACTGATTAAATGATATAGGTTTTGAAACATGTTCATTTACAATGCACAGTGAATGCAGAAGCTTCGAATTTTTAAAAATTTGGTTGCAAATGAAGTGAAGAGTCTCACAGCTTTTGTTCAATGAGATCGACAGAATGGATAACTTCAAAACAAAATGTTAGATGTCGTTTAATTTCCAAGCTAAAACATCTTGTTTACGAAAAGATGTCCATAAATACACATAGTGCTAATGACCATTTGAAGTGACTGAAGATCGGCAAAGGCATCGAATGAAGCCGTAATATTGGCGTTCGTTGACGATGGGATAGTAGAAGAAGTAGTATTTGGGTTTGTTGATGCACATGAATTGAGCATCGATGGATTAGCGAACGGAGATGCTGCGGCAAATGCGGCTGCTGTTTCACGACTCATAAACGTACCTATTGCTGGCATCGCATTATTCATCTCTGTATAAATCATAAACTATTATTTCATCACGTTTAAATTACTATATAAACATAAACTTGTATATAAACTTTACAAATTTAAATCCATACACCTATATTGCAAATTTAAAATGCACAAGCACTAGATAAAAAAGCACTGATGAATCTGCCACGGAACATTGATGTAATTTTGGTAAAATTTAAAGAATGTGTACCAGCCCGAATCAGTTTCAAAGTGATGAAAGAGATGAGAAGAGCACACATCTCCTAGTTGTTGAAGAAGCTAATTGTCAAATTTAAACATAAGTGAAAAGAAAATGAAAATTATTACGATTTGTGAACTGTCCATACGCAGGCTGAGAATGTGGGATGATGTTTGGTGCATAGAAACCGCCGACTTGTCGCGGCATTTGCAATTGAGCTGATTGCGATGTTCCAAATGCACCGAACATACCGTTCATCTCGTTTGATGTATTCATCTGCAATAAGTGAAACGCTTCGTATAATATAACTTCGAAATCAAACTCATGATTTTTTCGTAAATTCTGGTTGCAATTATCCAAACTACAAGTACCTGTGTGAACTGAGCAGGCATTTGCTGCTGCTGATGCTGCTGTAACGGATTCGCTGTTCTGATTGGCAACTTCGGAGCACAATCAAATAATGCCAATATATCCGATTTACTCTTCTTTTCTGTAAAATATAACTTATTATTGCAGCAACATTTATCATAAATACGAAGTTATTTGCTTATAAATCAATGACAGTTGAATGGATGAAATATAATAATAAGCAAGAAAACAAATTTTTTGAATTATGCACACTTGACAGTAAGTCAACAATAAACACTGCAACTTTTTGATTCAAACTTCCTTCCTCGGAAATGAGGATTTCTCTAAAATAAGTTCACTACTCAAACTTGAACAAACGACTAACCGGATTCAGAAGTTGATGTTAGTGAGATGGATGCCAAATCACCTAAATTATTAGCAGAAGTATTCTGTTTGGTTGTCTCATTCCTTTCCGACGTTGATGCACAATCTGTGTTAAGATTGAGTGACGAATTTATTGGGGCTGCGCTCACAATCGGTCCGAACATATCCTCCAAAGGGTCTGCAGCTGCAGGTGCATTCAACGTCTCAACGTTCAATCCATTTGAAGATGTCATATCAACCGCATCTTCATCCCAACACAACGCACTATTTTTCAACTCATCCGAGCACTGAAACAACAAATTAATACACTTCAATGAGCACTTCGTAAATAAATGCAGGAGCATGATCACTTCATTATCGCTGTCACATACTAAAATTTTTTACAACAAATGAAATTTCACCTGCTTGTTAGAACTGATAGTAGGAGGCTGAGATGGTGAAGCTAAATCCAACAAAGGAGGTTCGACGTTGGAGTTAACAGGCTGAGGTGTCATCGACTGCGTCGCACACGGTGACGGTATACTACTCAATTTCTCAGTTGTACCAAGTGGTATTGTTACCTTTGAGGAGCCAGTTTTAATCACTAAAAATTAAATTTATCTGGATATCAGAACCTGACGTGCTGTGAAAAAATATTCAATGGAAGATTTTGAGTGGTCAAACAACTTCTTTAAATAGATGTAAGACAAAAAATGAGATCAATTATGTTCAGTACACTTTATGGCTCCACAATCGCATCGCTTATACCTAACCAACATAAAGGACAATCTGTAAACTGGAAAGAGCAACTGAAAACCATTGTTAAAAATGAACAATTGATTGATTCATTGATCACAATGCAAAACGAAACCATAATCAAGAAGACCTGCTCAATGATTACACAACGACAAAAATAGATTTCTGAACTAACCGCGATCATTATGTCGATGCTTTTCGGGTGGAGGGGGCAGATCATTGATGTCCACTCGAGGAGGAGACCAATCTTTCAGCATGTATCTTGAAATACGATTATCATTATAAAAACAGCTGCCCTGAGAAAACCATACAAAAAAGATTTCTGCTCCGTAATCATTTCCATCAGGAACTTCAATTCGCAAAACCAATATATGTATGGTATCCACCATAAAACGAAGTCGGCATATTCACTTGACAGTAACACTTTTCGCGAACATTTGCAATAAGACAACCAATTCTCAGTTTGTATTTTGAATCAATGAAAAAAATAAATAATGATACGAACCGTTTATGTTCGTACTTAGCTCTGATGAATGATTCAAGCGCTTGATCTGTTTGCGGTCGTCGAAAATGATCCGGCAGTTCAGCTTCGTATACAGCTTTCGCTTTCGCATTACCCATCACCCGCATACTCTGAACTTGTTCGGCTGTCCACGAATCAAGGTTAACAGATTTAATCTGCAACATTTGTTTCGGATATACGACCAAATTGAAGACAAAGCTTCCACATTGAAAACAGAAAGGATTACGGAAAATGAATTGCATAAAATCATAGAAATGAAAGAGACCTTCGTCAAATGCACTCCAAGGTTACGATGTATACCAGCACATCGAATGCATAAAAATACTCCTAAATTCCATGATGCCCAACGAGGCTGCTTAGCTTCACAATCAGCACAATATTTATTTTCATCTTCACGTAGCAGATCGACGACGAGTGCTGCAATCATCTCATTATTATTTTAAAAACCAAGGAAAATATTTAAAAAACTTTACAGTTCACAACAGGCCATCTTGATGGTTTTGTAGTTAATGTTTTATGAAGGAAGGTAATGCTAGAAGCTTCAATTTGAGCTCTGGATGAGCTTTCAATGCAGATCCGAGTTTAACCTGAGTCGCAGAGTAAGACTCAGGCTGTGATGAGCCTGAGCTAAAAGCTATATTAGCCTCATTTTAGGGTTTGTGTGTGGGCCGACCCCCTTCCGTAGAATGTTAGCTACAAAATTACCCATTATCTTTACGTGTGTAGCAATGACGAACCAGAGTATCAGTAACGAATCACAGCAATGAAGTGAAAGACATCAAAAAACAGTAGTATATTTCAGAGTAAAGCGCACTTCAATATGTATAAAATGACAAACCTTGCAAACGCTCGGCTTCGGCTTTTTTCAAATCTGCGCGAGATTTAGGTGGCATCTTACGTGAGAAATTGCGGTCACCTATCTGCAAAGAAGTGCATCCGTTACTGTGAAGTTTCATAAATGTTTAGCAGGTTTTTGAGAACGCAGTTTAAAATTGTGATTTATTCACAAGTTGAGATATTGATTGAAAATTTCTGGGTCTCTTAAATATCACAGAAATAATAACCCACGGTCATTAAAATTCAGCATTCCACTCAACCGTTATTTTAATAAGGAAACAACAAGATCACACAATGCTGAAAATGAACAACTGATTAACGAGCGCTGCTGCTACAACCTCATCGGAAAGATACCAATGGCATTAGGGACACATCACAAATAACCAACCACACACTAGTGATTCTGCCACACGTCTTATTTTCAAAACGCATTTTTCCGCATTATCGACCCCTTCTCTTCTTCTATACAGACTCAGCTTGAGTTGCTAAGTAACTGATTCTTTCATTCACACCCGAAAAACCATAAAACTTTCAGAAATCACAAGAATAGTAAACAAATTCAAGCAGTTCCACAAATTTAACGTCAAGTTGTATGCCTGATCACTTCGCCACTTGACGCACACGCTTCAGGCACCTCAGTCTATTTACGTTCTTCAGCAGAACCAAAAATGTGAAAGTGTCCATATGGTCAGAACTATGATGGTAGGCGATCGCAGGGCTGATTCGGAGGTTAAGCTCTTCAATTTAAGTTGAGGGCGCCGTCCGAACATTACAATGGGCGTGCACCAAAGCAGAGAGAGAGAGCAGCGTGCTAACGGTTCTCACACCTTTCGAAGCATAAGAGAGCACGTAACGGACACAGAAAGGGATGTGCTTGCGACGGAGAGAGCGAGAAGAGATGAACAATGGGAACGATCGAAGCATAATCAAGCGATGGAAGTATTTGAGATAGTGCAACAAATTTCATGACAAATCATTCTAAATGTGGTAAATTTTGAAGCGCATGAAAATCTCCATCAGATTCCGTTCTCAGTTTGCACGGTAGCATGTGAATTTCTTTGCACCATTCGATTGCTCAGAATCTCTTCTGTAAGAATATCATAAACTTTGCCGAAAAATTATGATTAGATGAAGAGATATAGCTATTTTCTTAATGCTATACCGGTTGCCATATCCAAACCTACCGTACTCTCAAGATTGCCCGGTAATACATGAATTTCTTTGCATCGTTCCATCCAGCGGAATCAGGCATTCAGAAAATATATATTTTGCCGAGAGATTTCACTTAGTTGAGGAGATATAGCTATTTTCCTAAAGCCATCTCAATTAGCGCATAGGCACTCATTCATATACATTGTGTCTCTATAGATCAATCGTGCAGATTACTATATCGCGATCTTCAAGGCACCGATACTCTTAGGTTTGCCCGGTAACATGTAAATTTCTTTGCTCCATTCGATTGCTCAGAATCTCTACTTTCAGAATATCATATATTTTTTCGAGCAGCTATGATTAGATGATGAGATATAGCTATTTTCTCAGTCCCATTCAGGTTGCCATATTCAAGCCTACCGTAATCTTATCGTTCATATACTTCTGACCACTTCAAATAAATATATACCTTAGTATAGTGCTATAGGCGTTACGGTCTTCGAGATACCGGTACTCTCAGGTTTGCCATGTAAAATATGATCTTCTTTGCTCCATTCGATTGCTCAGAATCTCTGTTTTCAGAATATTGGATATTATATTTTGCCGAGCAATTATGATTAACTGAGGAAATGTAGCTATTTTCTCAATGCTGTACGAGTTTCCATCGTTGAATCTACCGTAATCTCATCGTTCACATACTTCTAATCACCTTAGATAAATATATGCATTGCTTTAGCGATATAGGCGGCACGATCTTCAAGGCACCGGTACTCTCAGTTTTGCCCGGTAATATGAGAATTTCATTGCACCACACGATTGCTCAGAATCTCTGCTTTCAGAATATTACATATTTTGCTGAACAATTATGATCAGATGAAGAGATATAGCTATTTTCTTAATGCTACACGGGTTGCTATCTTCGAGGCTACCGTACTCTCAGCTTTGCCCAGTAACATATGAATATCTGTATACCGTACGATCCAATGGAATTTTTAGGTTCAGAAATGCATATGTTTCGTTGAACAATTCTGCTTTCTTGAGATGATATGACTGTTTTCATAAAGTTCAATTAGCAACAAGCGCAATGGCGATCATTCATATACATTCTATCAGTATAGATCAATATCAGTGCGTTGCTATGGCTCTATAGAGACTGTCATTTTCAAAGTAACCTGAATACACGGTTTGCCCAGCGAGATGGCAATTTCTTCACATCGTTAGATTCCCCAAATTCTCTACTTTCAGACAAACGTATATGTTGTAGAGCGATTCTGCTTACTTTCATACAATTAATCCATCTCCTGAAGGCATATCACTTGCTTAGCAACGGTTATTTCAGTACACTAAATCTGTACTGAATAATCTCTATATTACATTGTTATTACTAGGGTCACCATTTTCAAACTCGTTTTTTTAGGTTTGCCCAATAACGTGGTCGTTTCTTCGAAACATCGAATTTATCAGGTTCTCTAGTTTCAGAAAATGTCTATGTTGTTGGGCTATTCTGCTCACACCAAGAAGCGTTGATGATTTTTTGGAGTGACCTCACGTATCTGTGCCGCTCAATCCGATATATTGTATGCGAATTGATCAATGTGCACGAAAGATCGCCATTTTCTATCCAACATTACGTTCAGGTTTCCACGGCAATATGTCTTTTTCTCTCAAACATCAGATTCTCCAGTTTCAGAAAAGTGTAAATGTTATTTGACGGTTTTGATTACTGTTCGGATATTGTCGATTATTTTGATACATGAATGCAGGGATACTTCATGTTATTCATTCAGCAGTTTTGTTCAAATTGTCCTTAAGCACTTTGTAGCTAGAAAGCGATTTGCTCATCAGAGCGATTCGACTGCATAGAAATTAAAGATATTGAACATCTCAGTTGTATCAATCGCCTTTCACGTGCATCTCTTCTTGATTCAGGCTGATTATGATATCAATGGACAGTATCTTATCAAAGCAGTCTCTTATCATTACTTTGAATAGACTATATGCTCATGCTCTACTCTTCCCTTTGATGAAAGAGTTTCATTGATACAATATCAAATAGTTGATCAGAGATCAAAATTGTTTGCGATGTTGTTTACTCAATGCATTGGAATTTCGCAATGGTCTTCTGCATGCACTCTGTCAAAAAACGTCAAACGACGTTCCATGCTTACAATGCTTTAAATACGCACGTGTACACCTACACACGCTCGCATCCGAAGCATGACACTTGAGATTCATGAGACGTTTGCATCTCTACTCTCTCATATATTTCCGTTCTATTTTCTTTCTTACTAGCCATCCCAATGGTATTTTGACAATTTTCGGCTTGGTGACGAAAGCAAACACCCCTCCTGTCCATCGATTTTTAGCCACCATGATGGCT
>JAPYMA010001651.1:0-10392 GCA_035041965.1 Anisakis pegreffii | reverse complement strand
TGCGGCGATGGTGCTAAATCAGCGCGTTCCAGTGGATGTGCGGGCGCGTTGCGGTGCGCGTGGCTGCGGGCGTGGGTTTTGCAAGGCATCGCGTACTTCGTTTCAGTGGCGGCGTGTGTGGAGTCGTAGGGTATTCCGCCCACCAGCCATTACTGCTCACCTGAAAACAGGTGAACCGCAAAAATTTAGCCAGCCAGTGAAAGTCGTCTTTGTCGCGCTCACCATCGGCGTCAGGTGCTAACCAATAACTCAAAGTTGTTTGGCGAAACTTCCTGGGCTGGACGAACGTCCCAGCAGATAGGGTTGAGATGCGATTGAGTTGTGGCGGCTGCGGTGATTGCACCGCTGAAAGCAGATTAGTTACCACTTCACCGATTCGGGCACCATTGAACAAGGAATCATGAAGTTGATACTGAAATCGAAATGGAAACTGATATCATTCACAGGGAAATCAACTAACTCTTTCTGATGATTCGACTGTTACTGATAAACTCCAATCACAATTTCACTGTCAGACATATTTTGGCAGATTACTATGGGAGTTTGACGTGAGAAATATAGTAAGAATTTAGAAGATGAGCCTTACTTCATACTGGACTGGCCTGAACCTTCGGTTGGCTTTTGTAAACTTCCTTCTCCTTGAGCAATTCCTTGAGGTGTTACGATCACATAGAACGTTTTGCCACCTAAAGAACAACGATAACTTGTTGATGATTTTTGATGACAATGTTAATTCCTCTGATACTTTCATGGAAAAACGATCTTCTTCAAGTTGCATTTGGATGATGTAGAAAACCGAAGAGTTTTGGAAGTGTGATGGAAAATTTCTGATCATATCAAATCAGATTTAGTGGAAATTACCTTGAACTGTAGCAGTATACGAAGTGCTATTCATTCCGCACTCTCCCCTGCAATATGTTGTTGGTTAGCAAAGGCTTACAGAAAACAGATGGAGAAATTTTTTTGAGACTCTTGAAATTTAGTTGTTATGAGAATTCTCCATCTGTTTTCTCTGCCAGCCTTTGCTAACCAACAGCATACCGCACGGAGAGTGCGGAATGAATAGCACTTCGTATACTGCTACAGTTCAAGGTAATTTCCACTAAATCTGATTTGATATGATCAGAAATTTTCCATCACACTTCCAAAACTCTTCGGTTTTCTACATCATCCAAATGCAACTTGAAGAAGATCGTTTTTCCATGAAAGTATCAGAGGAATTAACATTGTCATCAAAAATCATCAACAAGTTATCGTTGTTCTTTAGGTGGCAAAACGTTCTATGTGATCGTAACACCTCAAGGAATTGCTCAAGGAGAAGGAAGTTTACAAAAGCCAACCGAAGGTTCAGGCCAGTCCAGTATGAAGTAAGGCTCATCTTCTAAATTCTTACTATATTTCTCACGTCAAACTCCCATAGTAATCTGCCAAAATATGTCTGACAGTGAAATTGTGATTGGAGTTTATCAGTAACAGTCGAATCATCAGAAAGAGTTAGTTGATTTCCCTGTGAATGATATCAGTTTCCATTTCGATTTCAGTATCAACTTCATGATTCCTTGTTCAATGGTGCCCGAATCGGTGAAGTGGGGTAATTGTGCATCGAAGAGTAACAAAATAGCTTATAATGATCGAATCGCTGTCTGCGCTGTTAATTCACGATCACATCCGTGTAATCCCCGTTCAAGGTTTGCTCCACCTTGCCTTTACATGTCATCTGCTCAAGAATCGTACATCATCAATGAGAACTATTCCGTGCGATACGTTATTTGAAAGCGATCAATTTCTTCATCATTTGGTCGAATGCCTCTAAAATTACCTGTCATTCATATCAGCAATACGTGGAAGAAGAGAAGATCAAGATTCAGAGGAAGAGCGATGGCTGGCTGTGCGGTATGATGGTGGCGTGTTGTGTGGTGTGCAGCGCGCGCGTGTGGTGATAGACGAAGACGAAAAACGCCAGACAGAAGGTCGAAAGAAATCAAATCAAAAAGCGATGGACCGCGTTTATTACCAGATGTGACAAAGCTGATAACCGTAAATGCGAAGCGAAAGTTAGGAGTCAAGATGAAATCGCGAGGCAGTATTTTTATTTTCATAGGCGCGTGCTAGCCAATTTTACTGTGCGCGTGCGTGTAGCCAGCGCCGCGTTAATGTCAGCGTGAAGCGACCAGATCGTAGGGTAAAGTGGGTAGATGGATGCACTGTGGACATTGATGTGTTTGCACGTCCGTTAAAAAAATGAATAAGTCAGTTTATTTGGCAACCCGTTTAATATATTTATACCTCAACAAACAATATCCAGCACAATAAAACGAACTGGTAATTAGTAATCAATCACACCACAACAATTATTATTCTCGAATACTCTGAATTTGATTAACCCTTCAACAGTTTTTCATCGTGATCAGCGGCAGCAACAGTCCCATCGGTCACCATCATTGGCTTATTGATGGGCTGACTTTGTTCATCGTTTTCTTCTTGAGATTCTGAAATGAGAACTCTTACGAGCTTCTCATTCAAAAAAAGGAATTGAAATATGGAAACATCGTGTGCGTTCGTTCGTAAAGTTTAATACGACATAAAGGCGTATTTTATGAGGTGATTCTTTTGGAGGAATTCAAATTTATTGATTTGATTCAATTCAGTTTGACTTAAAAGTTGTTAGCAAAGAATGTGATATTCAAAACAACAATGTAATCGGCTCCATAACCAATAGAATATTCAATTTAGTTCAAATTAGTATGCTGAAGGGATCGGGAATTTCGAGGATCCCATCCCTCACTTCGCCCACCCAGACCCCAAAATTGTTCAGGACTACCACATTTTCGGGGTTCTCGACTACAAATTTCGACTGTTTTAGGTTCCCACAGCACACCAGTTCAGTTCAAAGAACGAATGGACATGTACAAAATGAGTGAATGAGCAATTACGATTGTGGTTAGTGGTGGGGGTGATATGACGAACGTTGTTGGCGGCTGGTGTGGTGCTTCTACTGCTGCCATTATCTTTAGTTGCTGAAACTGAACGTGAATCTCAAAGTCAATCTCAGAATGCGATTGAATTGGTGCAAGTGTTACCTTCTTGTGAATCGCTCCGTTCCATAGTTGAGACTTTTTCGTTTTCGTTTTTGTCCTCGTTACTATTTGAGTTGTCATTCTTCTGGTGATGAAAACTGTTCGCAGTATCTTCTACTTCCACTTCTTTTGCATTCTCTTGTTGTTCTTCTTCTGCTTCCTCTTCTGATGATGATGGTGACTGTTTTGATTCACATTTACTTACCATTTCCGTATTATTGTCATTATGATTGTTACTATTATTATTATTACTATTATTATTATTATTATTATTATTATTATTATTATTATTATTATTATTATTATTATTATTATTATTATTATTATTATTATTATTGGTGTTATTATCATCATTATGATGGTCGCTATCGAATGTTTGTTGAGAATGTGCAGAATTTTCAGTATTAACAGATTCGTGATCTTTTTCTTGTTGTTGCTGTGGATGGCTGTTTTCAGGATGAGATTTCGGCCGCTCCTCTTCGTGCGAATCGAAATTTTTAGCGATCAACGGTGCTGGAAGAATACTTTGTTGTTCTGTTGTTGTTGTTGCTGCTGCTGTTGCTGCTGCTTCTGATTGTTCTGGAGCGTCTTCATTATCGACCAAATTCGGATTGTCAATATTTTCGGAAGATTGTCTCTGGTTATCTTTGTTTGTCGTTTCAGATTCGCCGATAAGTGCATCTGTTACTGTTGTTGTAGTTGTTGATTGACTGGCTGATGATGAGCTCTTATGATGAACCAGTTGATCGGCCAAATCCACTTCTGTAATATGAATGGATATCAGTGAAACAAAAACCGTTAGCAACTCATCTACCATAGCCTCACACAACAAGAATGTAAAAAAAGCACTCAACAAAAATATTGAATTGTAATCGTGAGGGCAATTGTAATCACAATAATCAGTTTAAACGATCAAGCACCTTTCTTCTTTGTTCCAATTTTCTTTCTCTTCGTCTTTTTTGTTTTCTGACAATTCGAGCTAGACACTCCTCTCGCAATGCTATCGTCAACATCCGGATGGTGCGTTTTTGGAGTGGACGACTGCTTTGAGAGAATTGGTTTGAGGATGCTGGCATTTGTTGTTGTTGCCGTCAAGTTGTCATTTGAAACAGCACTCGTCTTCGGCGATCTGAGAAATAATGAACAACGCGTTGTTGGGGCTTTTTTTTGTGTGTGTAACTTGCAAAGCGGGTAATTGCAAAATTTCAAGTTAAATCCAGCACATGTCTCACGAGCGTTTATTGGTAGATTCAAACGCCCTTTATTGATGTGGATACATGCCCTGGAAACGACCTTATTTACCCATCCCCAAGAAAAAATTATGAGAGTCGTTAAGGTTTGAAAGTGGATTGTTTTGCCGTAAAAGTGGCCAGAATACCAGCATTCAAAACATATCCAAAAAGAATCACTCTATGTACGATCGTCATTTCACTGCAATTCAATCGTTTTGTCTATTTAATGCAAAAAGCGATCGAAGTGATGAAAAAAAAACGAGGTCAAATTAGAAATTATGATAAACATCAGTATGCATCTAATTATGTCAACCATTTATCATTTCATATTTTTATTCATTGCAAACTTTGTTTTCACATGTTTATTCATTAGATATTTATTTTATTTATTGCAATTTGTATCAAAACATTTTTTGGTAAAACATGTTTTAAGAGAAAACAATTTCTGAAAATGATCTATATATTGCTCACACTTTGCGTTTTATGAGCTTATTTTTTGAATTGACCAATGCACCGTTACTGTTAGTATCGTTTTGGTGTGCGTTGGAGATTACCTGTAAAGTTCTCATTTAACTATTAGTAACAACAACATCCATCATAATATAGCAATAGTGTATGATAATGGTGAGAATTATAATAGTGATGAGGATAGTAAGCATTAGAATGACAATGATAATAATAGCAGCAAGAGACAATAGTGCTAACAACATTAATAACGAACGTTTCTAACTGAAGGTGGTGCTAAAGAGGCATTGCGTGTCTTCGACAGATCGCGTCTATCTTTCTTTCTTCCTGTGGGTTCGTTACTCCTCGAAACTCGTAACGATTGTTTTGTATATTGATTGGATGGCGACGATGTTGACTGCAATTAATTACGATAACTACACCAAAATAGTGTAATGAATGCGATCACAAATTCTATCAAAATCTGTTCCAGCTTAATGAAACTTAAAGAAGCGCTGATTAATTCGGCTGCATACCGAATCTGAATTTAATTTCAGCTTTGTAATTTCATTGGTATGATGAAACGGTAATCTGCTTCGTGATTGACCATAATTCAACGGTGTAAACACATTAGTAGCAGCAACATATTCCTGAAATTAAAATTCAGCATCTTATCATTAAGATTTGTTCGTGTGCTCTTGAGCAGGCGTTACAAATGAACCGCTGATGTTTTATGCATCTATCGTTGTTGTTCTAATATCACTGTCCTCATCATTCATCTACTGTTCATCCAACAGATCAGATGCATGCATTTTCTTGGTATAAAGTCTGTTCAGCATAGACTCTGTTCAGCTATGTGACATACATTCGGAAATTTAGCTGTATTTTGGGAACTGTGGATTATCCTTCAACAACATAAATACCTTCCTGATAGTGGTGAATTTACTTTATTCGATGGAACCAAAAAAGTATCGCGATACTGGGCAAGAGAAAGTTAAGCACGCAGGTGGTTCGAAAACAACGATTGTGATAATCCCATATTGAGTAAATACCTTTAAAAAACAGCTACATCTCCGGAACTAGACATTTTCGTTCCAGGACATATATAGTTTTCTTTTAGCTCAGGATATATTCGATCTAAATTGTATAAGAAATTATTTCAATTATTAACGAAGCTGAGAATGCGAGGTTCCTGAACATGATATGCTATGTGACGTAGTTAACACATTTGCAAAAATTATAGTGACCCTTTAGGAATTGAACTTGTGACTATCGTTGCATTAATCCAATGTTTGAAATTAATTACGAAAGCCATTTCTCCATTACAGACTCCTCAAAATGTCGCAGTTTGGTAATTTTCTGGTGAATCGATGAGTGACAAAATTGTTGGAATGGAAGGCCAATTTTTTCGCGAGAAATCCCACAAATGTTCCATAAAAACCGTCATGATCAGAAAATTCGGAATTTCGGTGCCCGGTATCTGGACTAGAGAGTTGACGTGTGGAACAGAACAAGATATCACTTGAGAGCTTTTGTAAATCTGATGGACCATGACAGAAGAATTTCAGTGATTTCCGAATAGAAAATGCGCTATGGAAGATCCAAAAAATCGAAAAAATTAATAGTTCAGAATTTTGGTCAGATTCTAAAAATCCTGCAAATTCATTACCAAGCGGTAGCTGTTGCGTCAGTGATTGCTGAACAGGTCAGTTCATTCATAAATTTGCTGATTTCAATGAGTTATTAAGAAAATCGAGCGGAATTATTGATTAACTATTACTGATCAACTATATAAGGAAAGGCGGACGGCACAATGAATTTGCCTAGCCATACGATACACTTTTAGAAATCAGGTTTTATCTGAAGAACGAGGGGCATTATCTGTCGACAGAGTACATATTTTTCTTGTCGTAACGAATCTGTTCTGCGCGATGCTAGCAAGAAAACATCGATTTGTTGAACAAACCTTATTATGAGCGCGCAACGTATTAAACTTTTCATATTCATCAGTGGAAATGCTTTCAAGTTATGCTATTAAAGTGCATCATACAATTCTATATCGAGAAAAGTACAATGAATGCAAGCTGAAAGCTTGATGATGAAGAGTAAAAGTAGTTAATTGACAATAGAACTAACTTTATCATTTTCGATTTGATCCAACGATTTGATAAGTTGCCCACTAATCGTATAAAGTCTTTTTGCACCGTACGTTAAACCGATTCGTTCGTTAATAACGTCCAAAAACGTTTGAATATTGTTGATTTGTTTCGTGTTGATAACAACCTCACAAAATTTTCAATTTTATCAAAACTTTATTCATTCATCTGATTCATCATCGAAACTTTCTTCAAAATTTCTACAGAGAGTCAATCAGTAATTCTTTTTGGATTCGTAAACGTTGCGAGGGAAATAATTATAGTAAATGAGAAGCAGTTGAAGTCATTTGATAGGTAGATTGGGAAGATGAAAATAAAATGTGAAGTATTATGTGTATGAAGAAATAAGTGAATTAATAACAATAATAACAATAATAGTAATAATAATAATAATAATGATAATAATAATAATAATAATAATAATAATAATAATAAAAGATGATGATGATGGCATATATGTGTAGTGAGTGAATAAAGAGTGACCTTTAACCCGTTATAAAAGACGTCACCATTCCGATAGACACGAATGCGTTTACCGATTAAACAATTCGGAATGGCTGTTGATGAGGGAATCAAACCAGAATCACTGTTTGTCGAGGTTGAGATTGGTTTCTTTAATGCTTCATTTACTGTGGTTTTCTTGAAAATATTTTTGTTTTGAATTGTTATATTTGTGAAATAAAAAATTATGGTGTATATTATTTTGGAAATTTTGCTCAAAACCGAGTGATTAACTTTCAATTTGATTAAGTCAAAAACATATTTTGGTCATTATAAATTGATCAGTTGTGTATAATTTTGAGCATTTGATGCACAGTCCAAAGTTTGGTCAAATGTGATCATATGACCTAAAAGGGAGGAATCATGTCGACAAATTTCTTAAAAATTCATTCATTCCTCAGAATTTTAGAACGATAATCGCACCGATATGGCTGGGCGATTTGCTTGCTACCAAGTATTATTATTTTTGTGCTTATGGGTATCGAAGAAGGTAATTTGATTTTATTTTTTAGCTTGCAACTGTATGAAAAACTCGTTCTTATTTCATAGTTTTTATTTAAAATTGCCTTAATGACAATAACGATATCTGGGACAATAATAATGATAATACTTATAGAATGATAGTGAAGGTAATGATTATAAAACAGTTGAATTATTGGCTCACTTTCTTCTTGCTCGTTTTCTCTTTTTTTGAAGAATTTCGACTGCGACTAATATTATTACTCGCTTTGTTACCATTATTACTATTATTGCTATTACTATGATCATTCAACATATCGTTCATCATTGGTCGTTTAGGTCATAGTCTTTTTCACTGATTAGGAAATATTTATTTATGTGAAGGGGGAATGTTCATAAATAAATTTGACAATAATGCTAAATAGATATTTTGCAATAACAACAATAATAGTAACAGTAAAAAATAATAATGGTAATAATGATAAGATTAATAGTGATAAAAATATCAGCAGTAATAATAGGAATATGTGACCAGTGCGATGTTCCGATGGTATCACTTCAAAGGAAGTTTATTATTTCTAGGATAGAATAAATCATCAGAAGTTTTTCTTCAGTTCGTTTGATAATATCCGCGTTGTAATTATCATAATCATTATGATCACATCCTTCTTAACTGCAATCGTATTCAATGATTCACAATTGCAATGTTTTCTGTTTTTTTAAATAAACGCACTAATGCTGACCATGCTCATATAACAACTACTAGACTTATATAATTTTCACTCGACTTTAATCAAGCCTCTACCCGTTTATATTTTATAAACTTCAAATGAATTACTTTTAAGCATCATTACTGATACAGAATGAAAATGATATCGGCAGCATCTTAAAATGTACCACATCCATTATTACTGACCTCACTTGAAGATAATTTTTCGGAGCACTAAGTGGTTGGGTTTGGGTGGGGAATACGAAGAAAAAATGTTTCAAGATAGCTACTATAAAATGGGTATGAATTATAGAGGGGAATGGTGACCTCTTGGTGGGATTACAGTGTGACGGTGACAAGTTGAACTCGTTGTGGTTTTCTAGGGTTGCCTTCCCCCTCCCCTTTCGTTCAAGAATTCCTGGCTGCTGATAGTGATGAGATGATATGATTTGATGCGTATCGGACCGGACTGAATACGGAAAAATGATAACAGGAACTATGTACTGTGACAGGAAACTGATAAAGTTTAAGAAGACGACTGTACCTCAAATGAATAATCGTAAGATACTGCGTGGAACAAACAACTTGCTTGAATAAGACGTAGTACTGCTTACTTGATTTCATGTAACTATGGTGAATGTGAACGCACATAAATATTCATGCATACTAGAACGCACACAACAGATGGATGCATGAATATACGTATGGCTATATCTAAATCTCTAGCTAGTTCCACCATGATTCTACCTATGCAGCCATCACTGCATCTACATGAATATCATTAATAGTTATCAGTATCACTGAAAATATGAATATCAATATCAATATCCATCCATATTCTTCGCATTATTTCCATGCCTAGCAGTCAGCCTTATCTGCTTATAGATACATCTATCCATCTGTCTGTACATCTATCACTGCTACTGTATTCCTGTGTGCAATATTATTCTTTATCCACCACTCATTCACATCAATGTCAAAAAATCTGAATTGCGGTACTTCATGCGGACACAGCAAACAATAAAAAGTAATCTTTAATTGATCAGATAATTAATTAACTCTTATTAGCAACCAAATACTAATAACTGAAGTTTTTTTGTTAGAAATTTGTATGCGTACACGACAAATTTGCTATTTGGTAACTAAGAATTACCAAATAGTGTTGCAATGAGAGCAGAACTAATGAACTTTGTAAAATGCGTTCTTATCACTGCATTTAACGTATACCAATTTAATACTTTTCCTCACAGGTTTAAGTGATTATTTCATTTTGTTCCTTGAATGTTCTACAAAATTTGAATGAAGCACTTGTGAACGAAAGCATCAAACTGCTATGTTTATAAATAGTTTAAAATACATCACTAATTGTTTTCGTATTTAGTCAGTATCCCACATCAAAAGGGTTCGTTCACCGCAGATTGCGATCGGTTTTTACTTAGCGATTTCTTTCAAAAAAGTGTTAGCACCATCATCAAGAGCAATACTTCGAAACATAACAATCACAATCGTTCTTCTTTTTCGATGCAACATTCAGTTCCTTTCTTTTCCGATTCTCTTTTCAAACAACATCAACCTAACAACAAACCACCAACTCAAAATAAGTAACTGACGACGAACGTACCAATTTCTTCTCAACAATTATAATCATGCACTTTCAGATGAAGTGAAGTAAACGCCAATCACTGATTTACAGATGGATAGATTGCTGATGCATATAGATATATGGAAGTGGATTGAAGTATATGTGTATCCTCTCAAGTGCCATCCATTCTTAATCCAATCCATTATACAGATTTCACATTCATATGTATGGA
>JAPYMA010001648.1:0-27328 GCA_035041965.1 Anisakis pegreffii | reverse complement strand
GAAACGGCGGAGCAGAGTGCTCATCGATACTTTACAGTTTATATGGAGCGGTAAGGTTTAATGGTGGAAACATCCTCTCGAAAGAGTTAAAATGAGGGCAACGACAAACTGTGAAAACTATGATTGGTCCAAATTCAACCTGTATGTCATCCTAAGCTTTAGCATGGGCTTCAGCCTGAGCCTGACACGAGCTGACGAGGTCAAATTACAGGCGGGTGATTTTTGCGTGGTCTCGACGCACTATGTTATTTATTATCATGTGTCCTATTTTTGGATCACTGCCTAACTTTCAAAGCGGCCAAATGATTCAGTATATTCGTTATGTCGTGAACAGCGAGTGTTGGTATTTTCCACCTGTGCAAACAGTTTAGCGTAGGAAACTTGACGTTAGGCACTGGTACCATATTCATGAAAGTGGGTTATGCTAGCGTGAATTGTCGATGAGCCTCAGTCGTGCTTCAGTGTAAATCTGTGGTGAACTTCAGTAACCCACGCGTTGATTTCAGCCGAAAGCAGGGATTAGCTTTAGCTGAAGGTTTGTGATCAGTACCATAGGATACGTTAACTACACTTTGGATTTTACTCACAGTCAAACTGAAGCTTAGTCCTGTTTCAGCATGATCTATCAGCTCTATGTTACATCTCATCGGAAATCATTCTAGCACCATTTGTTCTGTATCCTCTGTTTGAAACGAAAAATGTTCGATGTGAATATTAGGTAAATATGATCACGTGTCTAGATTATTTCGTCTTTACATTGATTTTACAGGACTTGGGTGCTGAATTTGACGGCTAACATTTTTAATTGCTTTTATAAATTATATCCAGTTTTAAGCAAGTTATTTATCACAAGGCATTACTTTAATGAAAGCCCAACTTATCATTCTATGATTCAAAATTCGTATAATGGGATCTAGAAATCGGTTAGTTGTATTTTCTTGTTACTATTTTTCGCTTATATATAATAATTATTTATTTGTTTAGTTTTATTTATTTATTATAACAATAGCGATTATTGATTTATTTGAAGGAACGATGTGGCAACATTGTTTGATGTATTCTGTGAAGTAGGTGCCGGTATGGAGAGTGGTAAAGGTAGTAAAAGTGTTTGTGCGATAATATTACAAAAATATCCAGACGATTTTAATGATGAACAAACCCTCAAATCCGTCACGCAGTTCTCATTCCCATGCGGTCTTGACGAGTTAGTCAGCTTATTCATTTGTTTAATCCGTTCAAATTTGTAATAATTTATCGGCGTTATTATTCCGATAAGTAATTCACCTTTTCTGACTGGCTTCCTTTCTTCGAACAGATCCATCCCATGAAAATTTAGGAACGCACATACTAAATCTATCAATAAGGAAGAGACGTGTGTAAAAGCATTATTCAGTGAATGATTCATTCCATCACAGAAATGTAATTAAGAATATAATATTCTATTCATTAAAGCGACGATGTTGAGGCTGTTCAACTTTTCTCATTTGTATTGACCGATCAGAAATCACAATACACATACGCATTTTGCCGTCATACTCCACGCAATAACACTTGCTTGTGTATACTCAGGTGAATCTAAATTTATCAGCATTCATAAAATAACTTTCATTTTCATTGATACTTTTGTAATCGTTATTAACATGTCCTGTCATACGATATTCATAGTGATAGTAAGAAAAAGCAGTTATTGAATTTATCAGTGGCAGAATTTATCATTAATGATGATTCAAATAAATAGAAGAGAATCGTTAGAGTATGGTAGAGCTGAGTCACGAGCGAAATCAGACTCGAAGCTTGTGAGTGTAGGGGTAGGATTGGGAACCCGGAAGCCTCGTTGGTGTTCGAAGCCCAACCTAACCATAGAATAAGGTATGTGGTAGTGCAGTTCAATGTAAAATATCATCATCATTTCGGGATGCGTTCTCAAAAGTTCCTTTTTAGTGGTCTTCCATGGGCAAGTACATTTTATACGATACTGAATCACATTACGACAGTTATGAACACAAAAGATGTGAGTTGCATTATTTGTTTATGCGATTTGAATCGTCATGTCATTATCTGAAGAGTATTTATCTAGTTGTTAGAATCATTTAGACAAGTGATTTGGAATCGATCTTAACTTGTGCATATCATACTCCGATACCTAGACCTGGTGGACAGCTTCGGATTGAATCTACTCTCGGTCAGAACGTAAGTTATTTTTAGTATTGTTGTATTATTATTTTCTTTATTGTCTTATTATTATTATTCATTATTTTTCGCGGATTCGATTTCCGTCCACGGAGTGAAGTTTTGCTCAAAACCGAGTGGTATACCGATGTCATTCACTCTACCGAGCCTGGTTCAGGCTATGATTCGGCTTATCTACTCATCTTATCGTTATTATTATTTGTTCTAATCATCTAAGTAATTTCGTTATTCGCGAATATTATGAATTTTGATTATCTTGTAACGACAGCAATACCAATCATATAAAAATGATTGTTTTAATAAAGGAATGAGAAGTAAAAGGATCCGAAGCTTGAATTTTGTGTATGAGTTTAGAATTACTCATCACTCATAACTGATTTAAAGAGATAAGGTGATAAATGAATAAATCATTTCTGCTCTCATCGAATTTTTCTTTTCAGAAACTCGAACTCACAGTACCAGATTGCAGTCGTTTGCCAACGCTGCGAGAGGATAAATATATGCTAGAATTTTACAACGCGATTCCAGAAAAGCAAATGATTAGTTTGTACGCGAGGTGAGTTGGTGATTAGTTGTGTAACATCATACCGTAAATAAATTGCAATTTTAGTCTTTTGAAAGAGCGGCGAATTATTTTTACGGGTCGTAAATTAAGCCAACTGTCATCGTGTATATTCGCTGCCGCAACATTGCTTTATCCAATGTATTGGCAAAATTTATTCATACCTGTCTTGCCAGCTGATCTTATTGATATGTTAATGGCACCTATGCCGTATCTTGTTGGTGTTCCCAAGAAAACTTTCCTGGTATTATTATTATTATTATTATTATTATTATTATTATTATTATTATTATTATTATTATCATTATTAGTGCATCAGTTGTACACAATTTTATATATATATATATATATATATATATATATATATATATATATATATATATATATATATATATATATGGCTCATATAGACTCATTTGGTTTTATACCATCGCCACATTCATTAACAGGAGAGGGAAAAAGATTATCCATTTATGTAAGATCTTATTAAGCACTTATGAATAAATTCATAGCAGTTATGAAAGTGAAAGTATATCTCTTTTTGCATATTTGAGTTGTATATGATAATCGTTGCAGTAATCGTCTGAAGTGAAAATTAGTCAGATTAAAGGTGAATGCCATTAACAGTAAGTGTTATTGTTAAGAAGACGAAACAGTCGGATATCGGTGAAATAGTTGTTGTTGATATTGACAGTCAAGTGCTGCAAACATCTCATAATGATCTCAGTGATCTTCCATCCGAAGTTATCGCTTTTCTGCGGCATCAGTTGCGATCTTCATCACAAATCTTCGTATCAGACGCTTTTGCACGCTCCTTTCTAAGGTTATTTATTACTGTTATTATTATTAATTGTTATCAATTGCATCATCACGAGATTTCATTCAAATTGAGTGAATACATATCTTATCATATTTTTCGTCATATCTCTTGTCATCTTCTAGCACTTGTCGTGGCCTGCAAATTATTTTTCCATTTGTAGGCTTTAGTTTCCCCTTAAAACATAACTCTTTGCGTAACATAACTATATATATGCGTATGTGATGGTATTTTCGATAATAAACAAGGATTTCTTTTTTTTTCGGTAGCAAAGAAAAAGAATTAGTCGAAATTGTTTAATAAAATGGAAAAAAATTTCAGAACGAATGTTTTTTTGTTCGGTGGGTATCGTCTAGGTTTAACGTTTGGTTCATCTTCAAAAGTCACTTGGAATCGTGAGAAGTTTGTCCAGAGCCAACGAGCTTCACTGCAACCTTTTTTAAGATCGTTACTCGGTCAGGATGGTGTTCAGTATTTGGAAAGGGTTTGTTTGTATTGTAGACGATTGCTTGTTCATTTGCATCGCATTTGATCAGATTTGTTTGCACTTCGCTTCGATTTGGTTATCAATTTAGACTGGTTGTTTTATTGGATCGATGTAATCGGTTTTTACCCAAATCTGTGTTGTTCAGCTTAGAATATTTTCAGTTTATTGAGGAGCGATTAGAAGCACTTAATAAAGGTGTTCCAATCGATGATGAGTTCGAGAGGGAATCTCGATTGTTTGATTCGAATACTAAGCAGCATCCCTTGAAAGCATCAAATTTGGTAGCAATTGTTTACAATTGTTTCATTATGAATTGATTCATTTTAAAAAGAATTGTAATTTATTTATTTTTTGTTATGTTTCATTTCTGAACGGAATTGAAGAGGAGTCATCAGGTAAAAATATCATCAAATTATAGTAATGCTCTTTTTTATAGACGAATCCAGAAGTATTGCAACAAGCCGTTTCAACGGTTTGTTCTTTAAACTTTGTTTCTGTTATGCCAGTTGCTTGTCTTATGTATGTGTATCATGATGTGAATAACAAAATTCTTAACATAAACAATTGTGGTTTAAGATGAAGGAAAACGCAACCGATGTGCTTGGTGCGATTAAAGATAAGATGCATTCAATATCGGTATGATTTAGTGGGTTGCTTTTATAACATCCGAAAAAAAGAAATTAATCACTATCAATTGTAATTCATGACTTAATGAGTTAGTTAACACACATTCATTTGTAAATTTATTATTTGGAAGTATGAAATGAAATTTATAGTTCAAAGAGCGATTGGGTCGTTTAACTCCAAAAGAGATGCGTCGATCACCAATGTCAGTTTCAACATCAAATAAATACGTAGCTCATTGGGATGATGAAGATGATGACGATAACGATAACGATAAAAATAATGCATCAGGATTGTCATTTGTTGATGCCCAGTCATGGTTGATTAACAACTACAACAAAACTGGTGGCGAAGATTACTCAAGTGCCCAGGCTACGCAGCCGACTAGCAGTTTTACTGTCGACCATTTGAACGAGCGTCGTGATGATGGTTATGAACAACATTTACCATCTGTAGGTTCTTTTGGTGTTAAGTTGATTATTACTGTTATGCTTTGAATGCACTTATTATTATTGTGGATATTTTGATAGGGCCGCCTAATCAAATACAATTCTGAAATGAACAGTTGCTCAAAAGCAAGGTCTTGATCGAATTTCAGAAAGATGCACGGCAAGAATCATCTTCGTCAGATTTAATTGATTTGCGCAGCAGTTCAGAAAGTGACGACCGAAGTGAGTTATCATTATTTTTAAAAGCATGTCCGAGTGAACCGTCTGGCAGTAAAGATGCTCCGCCTGAGTTCATTGATCAACCGTCATCATCAACGGTGTCGAACAATACTCATCTAAACTCCAACGCGAAACCACTTCATTCTACCGTTATTCATGATATTACCTCAAGTTCATCCTTGCAGTCCACTGCAAATGGACAGTACTTCAGTGATAAAGGTTGTAACGATGGAACAACTTTCCATAACGATCCATTCAATTTTGATCTTTTTACATCGTTTAATACTTCTCGACCGAATTCATACGATCAACCCTCAGATAATACAAACACTAGCACTGCCATTTTTGCTCGTCAACAATGGGAACGTTTCGATTAGTTTACTTACTTTTTATTTGTTGTTCATCCACTCAATATATTTGTAAATTATTATTGTTTTTAAGATTTTGTTCAACGGATTATTCATTATATGAAAAGATTCACATGTAAGATTGTCGACATTGTTGTTCGTTAAATCACATATACTTTGAACATTTTAAAATTTGTTTGAAGACTGCATATTGCATATTTCCCTCAGCTTCAAGCCAGAATTATGTTGAATCGATTCGGAATAAATTGAAGGTAATAGTGATACGGATAAAATATTCGATAATATCGTGTGAAATGAATTAAGCATTGAGCTGATTCGAATGTGTTATGATTATAGAACACTTATACTTTCATCAGATATTGTGTCATATATCGTTTGTTTTCGTTTATATTTGTGCAATCCGTTTACTTGTCATTATTATAATTTTTAAATTGTCGTTAAAAAGAAGAATCCAAGGTATGTTTTTATGAAGTTTCCAACAAGTATTTGATAACATTGGATTATTCATCCATCTTGGAATACGCGTATTGGTAATTCTTCGTCGTACAATCGACCATCGAAAGAGGGTAGCAGTATCACTCGATTCTGAATCAGTACGTTTTCAGTGGTCAGTTTGCACTAATGAAAGTGGATCGCTACCATGATCCACCACCCATCTGTGTGCTTTTTATGGTCGTTTCCATCTGCATTGTGCGATTATCATCATTACTCTACAAAATTGTATATAGTTGTAGATGCCGAGCGTTGTCACATAGTATCTACGGTTGCTTGCGTTCGTTATTCAGATTAAACGCGCATCCCTCAATATCAGCATTGCCACCTAGCAGTGTCCTCTGCTCAAGTGGCAGGTGCCTGCTGCTTGCACAAACACGCAGTGCGCGCGGCCAGTTAGCCAATGCAAGTGTCGTATTTGTGCCTGCCACATGATATTTCGTGTGTTTGTTTCTCTGTTGTGTTGTGTGTTGGTCACGTGAGGGGCGTGTATTAATCAATGCTGCGTCCATTGTGTGTGGTTTGTTTTCGCGTCGTACCGGTGTGTGTCAAGCGATCGATGCTACCCACTCGCCTGCCTAGTGGCATTTCCATCCTACCGCCATTGCTTTTGTGTAACAAACCATTGCGGGCGTATGTGCTCGTGCGTGTGGTCAGACTTGTGCGTGGCGTGTTTAGGTTGATGTTTAGTGTAGTTATAGTTGTGGTAGTAGTAGTAGTAGTAGTAGTAGTAGTAGTAAGTAGTAGTAGTAAGTAGTAGTAGTAGTAGTAGTAGTAGTAGTAGTAGTAGTAGTAGTAGTAGTAGTAGTAGTAGTAGTAGTAGTATTTTCTACAATATATCTTCTCGGATGACATCAGTATCAAAACTGCAATAATAATAATTTTAGCTGAACCATGCAGAGATACGTACGTTTGTAAACGTAAGTAAGTTGGTGATGGTCACATCGCAGTTGCTTAAACCCATTATGTACTAGAGCATGACTGGTCCTTTGTGCTGACTGCGGTTATTATCCAACTGTGTTTTGCTATCAAAAAGATCATGATGCGTTGTTGCATCGTCGACTGAAACTTTTCTACCGTCAATATTATATTGCTTTCATCTCGCCTAAGGCCTGGGAGGCGGTTGTGGTACTGCGCTGGTATGTTGTTAGAATTAATCATACCCGTAATTGCCATGACTGTTTCCCAGACTTTCATTGATTTTCGCCACAGCTCCCGTGGAATGACCTTGACCGTATCAGAATTAAATTCAACTCTATCACAGTTTCATCAGTCCCAGTACCTCTGTGATAATTCATCCGTTATTTGACTAATCCTATTGAGTTAATTATCAACCGATCTCAAGATTGATATGTAGGAGCGGATGAGATCTTTTGATGGAAGTGATTGTTGTTGTTAATAGCTTGCGAAACGATACCCTTCTGAACTGAGTGTTCCAAAGGTTTCGAGTTTGTTGACTCTGCTGTTAATGTGCAAACTTTGGAAATGTATTGTATTTATAACGTGGATTGTTTTGATCAATTACTATCGTTCAAAGAATTTATTGATAGCTTCCAAATGTTAATTTTTGCGGGATACAATTTAACATCTCGGAAAAAAAGAACTATGCTGTAAAAGTTTACTCAGACAAAAACAGTTGAACGCAATTGACGAAAATGGCTGACATCAACGTAGTGTGCACCTCAACGATTTCTAGTCGGCCCTCACACACGCATCGTAGTCAAAATGAACGTCGTTTGGACTTCAATCAGTCCTACATTTCAGGAATATTGTAAAAGTGCTTCACTCCTAACCTCACTTTGACTATCAATCCGCCCACAATTTGACTGTTTTCTCGGCAGAGCAATGACGGGATTATGTTAAGCTAGAATCATACCCGTATGTTTCTCAGTCGCGAAGCATGTTAGTAGCTCGGAATCCTGCAGCCGTTATACTGAAACAGGCGAGATGAAAATGAGTTGTCCATATGTGACATTCAATTACTCTCAATACTGTCGTCTTTAATTATGCGGGTTGGTAATCAGAACATATCATACTTAAATATATTCTGATCATGTCGCCATTATCTGTTTTAGAAGGCAACACAGATGCTAAAGCTTCTGAATATGTTGTGGTGACCATATTCATGAATTCTTTTGAAAGGTGAATGGAAAAAAGTGTATGATTGTTGAGCATGTGCGACTCATCGATGAAACCATCAGTGCCAGTCAGATCAACAATACTGTGCTTGTGCTCTACATTTGAAAATTACTGTAAATGATATGATGAACAAAGCTTCTGTCATATTATCCGACTAAAAAACACCAACATAGTACTGTTTATTTCGGTCCAGTAATGATTCTCTTTTGTTTATATGTTGAAGTGATGAAAATGTGATAATAAAAACGTTTATTTGATGTATCGAGTTCAGCAAGATTTCGTAGGTCCATACCAGACATGCTAGTTCATCTGTGAACATGATAAGTAAACGTTTCATAAGTAATCATCAGCATCACTCGTGGGTTTTCCTCGCCTTCGTTTTGCCCTCATGGAAAGTTGTTTTCGTCGTTCGGAAGGGCGGCTGGATTCAGTGATAATTTTGGTCATTTGAATGGATCCATCTCGTCCCTTGGAGCTTACCCGAGAGATATGCGGCTGTTAGTCGTTGTCGCACTAATGAACAACCTTTGTCGTGCAAGGCGTATGATGTTTAGGACAGCGTGAGCAAATACGTAATGTTGTCAACAATTTACAAATTACACTCTCAAAGCGAAAGTCAGCGTTGCGAACTGTACTGTGAATTAATGATGAGGAATGATCAAATGCCAACTGTGGCGTAATGACACTGCACTATTCTACTACTTTATTGCCGAAATCTGTGAAATGTGGGTAATTTTTGTGCCCTCTAAAACCCTTGTGGGGCAGAATGAATCAATTGCAATTCGCCTAATCTTGCGCACCTGGAAGTCTGTTTTAAGCGAATGAAACAAATTATCGGAGTTGGATGTGACCGTCTGCCTACCATATTTTTTGCTAGCAAATACTTAAGGCCTGTGAGTAGGTGTTGTGTATTAGGATGCGTAGCGCTCTATAAATCGTTAACGTTCGACGATTTAGCAGATTGAATTACTCAGCAGATCTATGACATTAGTATACGCATTGCTAGCATAAGCTAGACAACTAATTTTGTAGTTTAGGTCAGTAAAATTAAAGTGCATACGTATTCGCAGTTGAATGTGCAGTGTAGCTAGGGCTTACTTAGCAACAAAAAAAATAAGAACCGCTCGCAGTGGGATGCCCATGAGCTCAATAGGTCCGCAAAATGAATTCAAGGGGTTCCACCATTTGTTCATAACAATGGAAAATAACAGAAGTACTGCTTACAGTGAAGTAAGATGCTAAACAAGCTGCCAAAACAGTTGTACGGATTCATTTGGATTAGATTTGAAGTAGGATCAGTTAGAGCAGGGCTCCTTAATCGGGGGTGTTCGCACCCTTGAAAGGTGCGAGATGGTATTCCAGGGGGCACGAAATAAGGTTTTATTTTTTTGTTGATTAAATAGGCGAGGACGCAGTTCAGCGCATACCTGTGTGTAAAATAGACGAGGATGGACTTCAACGTATATATTGTTGAAAAAGCTAAAGCGCACTTTTGAAATTTTCTAAGGGGTGCGGGGAGGAAAAAGATCGAGAATCACTGAGTTGGAATAACATCGTTCATTTGCTATTACTTCATTCCAATTTGCTGTTTATCACTCATTGTCTATTTTGTTGTTAATTTCCTTTAACAATAAATTAATCGCCTTCACGTGAAATTATCGTTGTTTCTTTCTTGTTGAATTCGTCAGTT
Source organism: Anisakis pegreffii (assembly GCA_035041965.1). Taxonomy (NCBI): domain Eukaryota; kingdom Metazoa; phylum Nematoda; class Chromadorea; order Rhabditida; family Anisakidae; genus Anisakis; species Anisakis pegreffii. The sequence continues at coordinate 17,291 of JAPYMA010001648.1, read as the reverse complement.
TCCATCAAACCTAGATTTAGGCTTATTTTTGTCATGTTTTTTAGACAAAAAAAGCAAGAAATCGCGATATCAGATTCGTAAAGACAGGTAATGGAATGATCAAATGGTGAGAATTAATAGTCCACCAAGGAAAGGTTGAGCGGTTATTTGGTAACAGTCCCCTTCCTCATGTTACTCTCTCGTGGTGGCCGTCTGCCAAAGAGGATTGATTACCTTGGATAACAAATCATTGAGTTCGAGGTCTACCAAGAGAATCAATAAAACAGTAAGAGATTTAGACATATAGGCACGAATAGCTTAGAAGAAAGAGAAGAAGAAGAAGAAGCAGTTGAAGAAAACATCATTTATGACGAGGCGGCATCAGACCCAGTTGGTGACATTCAATTTATGGACAATGCTAGGTGTACTCTAAATTTACTATATGAAAACAAGCAAAAGCAATGGAGTTGCTCTCAAAGTTACAAACGACCAATGCAAACTGCAACAGACGACACATCAAGCTACCAAAATCAGATTATCGGATAACATATTGAAATGGTCATCATTCGAAGCAGCAGTAGATTATTAGCCGATACCAGAGGTCAACAAGTAAAATTGTTTTTTGAATGGTCTGAAGTAGTGTGGTGCGGGGACGGAAAAAAATCGGGGACAGGGAAAATCGGGGACGAGATTTTCTAGTCGGGGACCTCGAAAATATGGTCGACTTGAAAAAAGTCGGGATTTGGAGTCGACGTCCTCGAAATTCCTCGATCCCCGCACCACACTAGTCTGAAGGGTCCGGCTCATGTTGCAGTTGTAGGATATGCTACTGCACCTTAAGCCGGACCTTTCGGATTATAGTGTTGCTGTCTATGTACTGAAGGAACCATATGGTAATGAATGCATAATCAAAAAATCACCTCGTGACGGACTAAAAAGAGTGCCCCAAGCTCATGCAAGAAATTCATGCGGAACAAGTGGAATGTGTGCGGAGACAATTGAAGACTGTAAATGAAGAAATCAATTATTCAATAATCAAAAAAATAAGCTAATAAGGTGGATGTTAAATGAAATCAAATGGAATGTCATCAAACTCCGTAGATGTATTAACAGTGGTAAAGAAGAAGTATCAAACAAATCTCTCATTCATGACGAGCCTACGCAAAAATATCGAATAAAGAATCAACAAGGCAGGTGAATGAAACTTCAGTATCTTTGACGTTCATCACTGATGAAGTTAGGAAAGCAAGACAAGGAAAAGAGTGAGGATAGAAATCGTGCGTTCTGTGGGAATCCACATTAGAGTAATGAATATAACAGCTCTGTTGAATGCTTGCAATGACAGAAAGGATTGTTTTCCAAATGTTTGTCAGGCGGACATTGTTCAAGGGGGTGTTAGAAGTCAAACTGTTGTTTCTACTGTAAAATAGGTCATAGTTCAGCGCTGTGCCCGTTTCGAAGTGAAAGAGCAAAAACCCAACAGCATTCAGTTAAGGTAGAGTTGTTCAACAAGAAACTGATCAATCCTAGCAAAAAAACTGATAGAAGAAATTAACAAGTAAACATTGAGAAAGATAATTTATGTCAAAATATGAAATATGAGGTTTTGCAAGAGGAAATATGAAGTGATGGAAGAAATTGGATGTAAGAAGTAATATATTATAAATTATAAGAGACAAAATTAGATAGAATGGAGAATTCGGTGCAGCTGTATGTGGAGTGTTTACAAGATGTACTTCTTTAACTTTTGGAGATAAAGTGCTATTGTTACGGGCCAGTATTTCGATATCAAAATTGACATTTGGTGTTCTGTGATGGGTTTTGACAAGGGTAAAATATGTATGTTGGGGAATTAGAGGTTCGCATGCTAGAGATGTGGTTTCTGATTCTTTCATGCAAGATTATCATTCTCGTAAGTCATGTTCATTATATTATTATGATCATTCTGTTTGTTCATCTGTACCTTTTAAATATTTATTTGTTTATTTCCCTGTTCATTCGATGAATAATCCTGAGAAAAAAAAAGAGTTGAGTTCATTAGAATTTATTGTTTAAATATTTAATTGATTCCTAATGAAATTAAGAATGTTAATGACATTAGTACACCATTCGCCTTCGAACAAGACTTCTCCTCCCCACCGAGTAAAACTAAAACCCATGATGTGCCAACTTCCGATTAGATGATGTGCTAGCTCAGCTGTCACAGAGGCCGTTAAGTCAAAGCTACCGAATGATTGCGTTGAATATAAATGAATACATTCTCTCGTAAAGCCAAAGCTACTCGGTAAATGCATTCAATCATTTTTTTAATATGCAATCAAAATTCTGTTGTCTCGGCAAAAAATGCATACATTGTATTGTATTCATAGATTGTATTGTGTTGTCAGATTGGTTTCATTTGAAAATAGGACAGGAATTTTTTGTAATAGACAGTGTTTAAGTGTAAAAGGGTGTGTGAAGCACACAAAAATATTGCTGCTTGAGCGAGTTGAGCTTAACGAACAATAAATCGAACGAAGTTGCCTGAAATGCATCCAGAAATTGTTTGTGTGTGTTGAGATAAGTTGCTGTTGGTTGCCATGGTGCAGTGTGACGATAGCAGCAATAGCAGCAGTTAATGATGCAGCAGCAGCAGCAGCTTTATTATGATACTTGAACAGAGAAAGTGAGAAATAGAAATAGGAAGATGGAAATGAACGAATGTGAGAAGCGAGAAGCAAATTAGTTTGTATTTTATTTGATTTTATTATAGGGTGGTTGCTTATTTATGATGGTGTGTGTGCGTGTGTGTGTGTGTGGAGCGAGTGGAACGATGGATGGATGAGTTGTTTCGTATCGACTGTTTACTACGGACAATTTATTCATTCATTCATTTACTTATTTCATCGTTTCCAGCCATTAATGGTGTTTTTGTGGCATGCGAGGTTGATATTTGACTACGTAGAAAACATTCGAGAAGCGTATTGATTGGATTCAGTTGAGACGCTGATGTTGATTGGATGGTCTTGCAAGAGTGCTTGATTGATTGAATGAAGTGTTGCCATTTATTTGAATTCAACACACACTCAGTTGACATGATCAAATTTGTGTTTATTTATTCAGTCTGATGGAATTTCCGTTTTAAATCTTTTCTCAAATAGCACTTTTTTTTCCACTTCAATCGGTTACTTGTAGGATAGATCCATAACAGAATAGATTTCGTTTATTTCTCCATAAAATTCTCAGCTGTTTAGATTCACCGTTAAAATTTAGTTTTGTTATTGTTTTCTCTTATTTATGTCTATTGTAATAAATTCAATGCTGATATTGTGATTGTTCGTACTATTCAACTTTCAATTTATTCAAATTCCTTTCTGCGTCATTGTTCAATTTTAACAAATCTTTAAATGCGTTAAACCGTTTTTATATATTCAAAAGTGTGATCGATCAAATATATTGTAAGTGAATATGATTGAAAATGCAGTAATAAGCTTAAATAAATGCTGTTTCGTGTTATCTGTGATGCTGTGCTGGTAGTGAGAATTGTGGTCGTTCCACTCTGTTTAAAGCGATTCAGTTTCTAGAAGTGAATATTGAATTCGTGAAATAATCACTCTGAACGAGAGCAGCTCTGCGTTCCCCTCTCTTCCCTTCGTTCATCTTCTGTCCGCTTTCTGTTTCTATTGATCCACAAACATTTGAACAGTGATCTTATAATCTGTTTGTTGTCGTGGACCAGCTGATACGTTAGGAAGTATTCCGAATGTTTCAGAAGTTCAACAGTGGTCTCTTATCTTGCCTTATGGTTATGTTCAACAGTCCAAATACCCATTTTTTCTTGCAATTATTTACTAAGTGTTCAATATCAATAAAATACCTCCAGTTATCGGTTATTAACCGTTGCACGACGAACGCGCCTGAGAGGACCGGCGCCAACTTCCAATCTTCCATAACTTCATGAACGCCCATTCACAAATCTGAGATTTTATAACTTTGTTCATTTAACTGATCTCAATGAGAAAAAAGAAAAGAATTTTCCTCTTCCGATCACGCGTATGAATGACTTCGAGCATTTCATAATATCCGAGACGAACCGGGTCTGTCAGGCCCGCCTAAAACTTTGTCATTATTATGGCGTTTTAAGCCTATAAAACGATCGTAATTGTTACTTTTTAGGAATTCTGATTTGTTTCAACTTTGTTGAAGATACATCAGAACAACGAAAAGTATCAAGGTATGCAAATCAGATAACAATTGTAGTATGAACTGTAAAACATAATTTCATTATCATCATTCACATGAAACAGTAAGGTGAGTCCGAAACAAGAAATCGAATCGTAATCACGATAGGATGGCAAACAGTAGAATTCTTGATGAAAATTTCACGTTTCAAGCTGCTATTGTGGTGTGAACAGTGAAAAATAATTTTGGTTTCTCAACTCATTCATGGCTGGACGATAGAAAAAATACATAAAACATTGGAGAATATAATAGAAACAACATTCCAAATACAATCACAAAATTTATCACCAATTTATCAACGAAAATTCCAAGCAACACATTATTTGAATCTTCAGTACGAGTTATGAGAATTATGGTATGCATTTTTGGGTACGATGGTGCTGTGCTCATTCCTAACATTCTCTTGACAGCAAAAACGTTCTCTATTTCATTTCTCATCATTGCTTGATGGACATATGCAATATCTTCTCCGTTTTCTATCCCTCGACGAAATTGCCAAGAAGGCTTTAATTAGTTAATTATTTTGCATTTATTTGCCTCAAGCTGACAAGGTGTTTTTGATAAAGTCAATCAATATATAAATGTGATAATTTGTAGGTGATCTTTAGAGAAAAGCTTGTTGGGAATGGATTCATTCCATAGTTGTGAGTAGTCGGGGAACGGGGACCTCGTCAAGGACGGGGAACGCGGGAAGAGCTCCTCCCACACAATTTGCTCTCCGACTTTTTCGCGGAGACCCTCCGTCCAATTTTCTCCCCGCGGAACCCATGGGGCGATCCGCTCCCCGAGTTTTTCTCGCGGACCCTCCCGCGTCTAGTTTCGTTTAAATTCTCGATGTAATCAATTTAGATTGCCCAATATGGAGATTTTGGCTCAACTATCATTTAAACAAGAATCAAATAAACGATAGCAAATGAAATTTTTAAAGGATATAATCATAGAGATGGAAAAACTTGTTATGAACAATGATTTTTTAAGTTTCCAACCTGTCATTCATTTGAATATTCATGATTTTGCACTCATATCAACTGAGTTATTGACCAACTGATTTTGAGTTATTCGATATCAGAAAGGTGAATCCATTATCCAAAAAATCATTACAATCACTAAATCCGTCTACTTATCAAACAGTTCAAAAATTCTCACTTCGTTCTATACTGATGATGTTTCCGGTAATTGTTGCTGAGGTATTTGCTTAATGGGGGCGTGAGTTACTGTGAAAGCGATAAGATATTGGAGACAATAAGGTAGGATAAAACTGATAAGATAGGGATGTAAATAAAATGAAACCGATTTATTATGAGGTTTTTGAATGGTAGCAACATCTTATGTAAAACTTTAGTCGTGAGCACACTATCATTGATAAACGATTTCATTTTATTTCCAAAAGTGCACATCGGGAGGGAAAATTCTACTTAAAAAGCTGAAACAGAATTTTCAAAAGAAAAACTACTTTAAAAAAAGAAGAAAAATGTTTAAAAAATTGAAATTCTATTAAAAAATTGAGCTGAAATGCTTCCCATCCTCCCCATCGGGGAACATGGGGAGCGGTCATTCCTCAGCGGGGTCCTCCCCTGCGCAATTTGCTCCCCGACTTTTTTGTGAGGACCCCCGTCCAGTTTTGTTCCCGTAGGCCCCCTCCCCCCCCCACCCCCCTTCGTCCAACAAACTGCTCCCCGACGAACACCAGTTGTGAGAGCGATTCTTATTAACGCCATTCAGTATGTGAGTTTCTATGAACTTCATGATATCAGCAGTATTCACTGGTGCTCAATTTCTTATCAGCTTTCCATAACCTTCTTCGTTCGTTCATTTTGGAACTTGTTCAGAAATATTCTGCCGAAATAACAGTAAAAAAGCCGATCCAATGGTATCAACATTATTAACTGCAAAATTTCTACGGCCAACTTTTTCCTTAATCATATTATGTGCCCTCTTCGACTATACGATGAATTTATGGTTTATGCAAACCACGTTTCTTCGTCATTTTTTGACCCCGAAATGCTCGAATTTGTAATAGTAGCATTTGCACGAGTTAAAAGTACTTGCATCTTGGAGGCACCTCTTGAACAATATGTTCAACTAGCTCATGACCAATACGTTTTTTTCCGATCACGTAGGATTTCATCATCACCGTCTGATCAAACATTCTTCGAATCGACATTCACTAATTTCATCATCTGATGATAGTTCAATAAATATATTTTAGTACACAGAAAACACAAAGGAGAAATCGCACAGCAAGAACCAAAAATTCGTGCAGAGTAATTATCCTTAGTTGGTCCGTTGCATTGCCGCTTTGCAATGTATGGCCATTCGGAAGCTTGATGACGGAATAGGTTTTCATTTATTTTCATTCTCAACGATATGATAACATTTACAGTCCTTAAAATTCCATTGAAAATCCTCGTATTACGAATGCGTAGAGCCAGTCCTGAGAGATCCACTTCCTCTCCGATGCTATCAAAAGATTTCGCTCATGAGAAGGTTAAATAAATTGAGCCGCAGTTCTTATTCACCGTAATTGCAAAATATCACGATCCTGTTAGCCAGATATATGACATCAACATATATGAATTCATTCATAATAATAATCATAATGATTCAATAATCCCTCACATGTTAGCAGTTGATGATATTGGATGGTATCAAGCATCCTTATTCTTAGTTTCTACTTGCTTGACGTTTCACGTATAACATGATTCGTTCGGTCCAGTTGCCATGCAGTTTGATTAAAATGAGTAAGAGGGTTTAGTGTGGTGCGAGGACGGAGGAAAAAATCGGGGACGAAATTTTGCAGCTGTGATCCCGAAAATGCGGTCAACTCAAAAAATGTCGAGGACGAGATCCCCGAAATTGTCCAATCCCTACCACACCAGGATGGTTAACGTGAAATGATCAAGATTTATTATCATAGTATTATGTTTAATATTGGCGCAAAATTCTAGAAAGAAATTTGTTCTGTTGTTGATCTCATTAGGTGTTAATGTGTCTTTCCATTGCAATATCTGATTCATTCTATATTTCGGTTATATTCATTTACAGATAAATCTTATTTACTGTCCTGATGATAGCTACAGAAGCTAATAACATTCTGTTAAAAAGTGCACCACACTTGGTTTTTTGTCTCCATCCGTGCGCTGCTTATTCAAGAGTGTGGCAAAACCCCGGCACGCTTCCTTTTGATTGAGGTTCACGAAAGAGAAGCTAATATGCAGGATGTGGACTCCATACTCTTGGTTCAGGCAGACAAGAGCTGTTGTTTATAAAAAGCGGAGTTCGTTAACTTGTTGCGGTTTTGTTGGCGTTAATGTACTAGTTGAATATCATTCGGGTGTTATTTCATCAGTGAAAACAGTAAGTTTGCAAACAATTGTTTTATGCGCTATCAATTTATTGATGCGATGGTTTATCGATATCAATCGATGAACGTTCACGTGTTTGCACATGTAGACATTAATTATTGTGTAATGTAATATGAAGTGTATTGTGCCAAATTAGCATCTAATTGCATTATGATCGCAGTCTATAGTTGCAGTGCTCGTGGGTTATTGTTATTCTCGTGTTCAGACTGAAGATATTATGAAGCTATCCATCACTATCTCCTGAGGATATTATATTAGCGTTTGTGGTCACAAATATCGCTCCAGTTTTTCCCATAATACCTACTGTCAATTGAAAATACAGACATTTTTAGTTGATGGTGGGACGCCATTTTGGGTTCTTTTTTGATGGGAGGTTGATGTGGAGTGCTTTGATGCATTCTCAGCATGGCTGAAAGCGACTCATAACTACTCGTGAATATAATCGAGTGAATAGAAAAAAAGTATGTTAATGATTCGAGTCAAATTCTTGAAGAGTCTTTTTCTATCACCTTAGCTATCGAGAAATCCTTCTTTTTAAGATATATATCTTCAGCATGCTCAATCCCAAACGTATATATATAGTATATATATATATATATATATATATATATATATATATATATATATATATATATATATATATATATATATATATATATATATATATATATATATATATATATAGTATATATATATATATATACATATATATATAGTAGCAGTAACAAGTATTGAAAGAGGAAGCAAGTGCTATATAAAAGCGATGTATTAGTAATCGATGCTGAATGCTGGCTAAGCCATACGCAAAGGCATAAGCAAAAGTAGTTGTTGTAAATGTACATAGAGAGATAGAGAGTGGGCATATAGATGGAGAGTAAGTAATGGATTAAGGTTATAAATGCTAAGCTATGTATTGAGATGGCTTATAGTTAGATGTGGTGCTGTTGGTTTGTTAAGAATAAATGAATGTATATTGATAAACAAATGAGGTGGTGCAAGGAATGCACATAAAATATCACGAAAGAGAGAATGGATATGATGATCCAATCTATCCATCCATACATCCAGTCGTACATCCATCCATATATTCAGCCATCTATCTATCCATCTAGCTACAACAACAGAGTATCATCCATCAGATGCAGCAGCAGCAGCAGCAGCAGCAGCAACAACAACAGCATCACCTCTTCTATCTTTACTTTTTCATCATCATCATCCGTTTGCTGAGGCTTACACTCATTATTTCATTTAAAACTACAACCAAATCGTAGGCACTTCAGTTGTTATGCTGAGCGAAATCAATTGTATGGTGGTATATATAAGATTGTAAATGAATATAGGCTGTGTAGTTAAAATAATTATAAATACACAGCTTTTGTTAGATGCATCCTATATCGTTTCATTATGAAAGATTATAAAGTATAGAGTGAATATTGAATGGTTATTTGGGTTGATCGTCATTTTGGACGATATCCCATTAGTATTTGTTCTTGTTTTGCTTGTCATCTCTTCGACTGTATTCTTATCACTTATCACTCTTATCATTTCGGCTCGTATTAGAGTTTGTTCCAGTTGTTTCATCAACTACCAGAGAAGAGAGCGAATGAATGTTGTTTATGATCAGTGGTTAGCTTGAAGGATATGTTTTGAGGTGTTCAGCGGTGAACGCTCGATCTGTTTTATTTCATTTCCTCATCTAGTTGCTTTACTTTAGATTGATCGTTTATCGTGCGATTTATTTATTGAATGATTTTTTTCAATTGCCTTATCATTTAATTTCGTTGCCATTTATCAATAGAACGAGCAATTTCATCATTAATTGCTATCATCAGTTATTCGTGCAATCCATCTTTTTATAATAAATAGTTTCTTATCCGTACAGCTTTATTGTGTAATATCTTCACATCGGTTCATACTTATGAATATATCTCTAAACTGATGAATATTTTTTTCAGAATGCAACAAGTGGTCGTCATTTTACGGATGTGCGTATACTGAACAAATATTAAATTCTATCAACAACACTCAATAATTATCAAAATCCCATTTCGGGCTTTATCATCTCAGTATCCTGTTGCTAAGAACGAGCCTTTCACTGGAAATTTACCGGTGTCACATTAAAGCTATCTTCTCTTCGCTTCTCTTCCGTCTTATCCCAACGTTGACTGAATAGTTGGTGGTCAATAAATAGTTATTCTGAAAACGACTTTCAGTTATATCATTGTCATTACTTTTGCTAATAATTCCTATACTTCAATAAATAAATAACCAATGGCTACTACGTCAAGTGGTGCTGATAATAACACATCAAATATCATCAATACAAATAGTTCATCTACATCCAGTAAAACGACAACCGAACGCGTTATAAAAAGTAATGTGGTTGTTTATTTCAGCATTCACTTCAATTATTTCATCTCTCTGCTGCAGTTCTTCATTCTGATAGCACAAATTGTGCTCTTTGAGATCATAAAATGCAGTCATCGTTCATTTAGTAACCATTGAATTTCTTGTAAAATGTTTCAGTGCTATTCAAAACACTTTTAAGAATTTCACTTTTAATTGTAAGATTATCCAAATTAATTGTAGACTTACAACTGCAATCGTGTGTTTTCTTACTATCATACTAATTTTTGGTAATCTTGTCGTGGCCTTATTGAGTTTGCATGTGTCGTGGATCGAACTATTAAAAGTTTTTCATATCTGTTTGGTCCACAATCAGCCACTTCGTCTGTTATAGAACGATGAACAAAAATAACTGTCCTAATAAATGGCACGTGCCGCTGAATACTGATGATATAAATTTTTAAAAAAAACTGAACTCAGTCAAACTGATGATGACATTTGAACGTCTGTCTACAGCAGTGAGATGTTATTGTGCGAAACTTGAGGTTGATGAGCCCACAGCTCAGCTGTTGGTTCAAAATTGCAGAAGATGTGATTATTGCTATGCAAGTTATGCAAATTGCCAACCTTCAGTTACCTAACGATAAATAAATTTATTTTATTACATGTTTTAACTTGTATTCACATTGCTTCATTCTATTAGCCGCTTATCATTCATTTCAATTATTCTTCAGGTGTTCAATTTCCAATCAGTGAAAAATTATGCATGGATCATATATATGATAGGCGGACTGGTAAGCCGAAAGCTGATGTCCTGAAAGAACATTTTGTCAAAGAAGGTCGAATTCAAGAAGATGTTGGTTTTTTTAATGCTTCACTCAATAACACTCTTCTTTCACTGATCATCGATGTATATGGATTGAGCGAATGAAATTTTTTTGTTGGAGAGCGAGTTATTAAGAAGGGATTGCGTTCATCAAGGAAAGGAGATTATTCGAAGAATGAAGTATCCATTTATTATTAATTTGAGCGATGATCAATGGAGCATTAAATGAGTATGTCAATTTCAATTATCAGGTAGCGTTGAAAATTATAAACGAATGTACAGCGTTATTTCGACAAGAAAAAACAATGCTCGATGTAGAGGCCCCGGTGACAGTTTGTGGTGATATTCATGGACAGTTCTACGACTTGATGAAACTTTTTGAGGTTGTTTGTTTCATTTGTATGATTATCTGGTTGTAGCTGTTTTTACAAACTGATGCTGCAGTGGTGTATTAAGTGACATGTGAACAGTAAATGTGAAAACACGTTGTAATAATTAATAAACAAATAAAATTACAGGTTGGTGGTACACCAGCGACAACAAAATATCTATTTTTGGGTGATTATGTTGATCGGGGTTATTTTTCTATAGAATGTGTTCTATATTTGTGGTCTTTGAAATTATGTTATCCAACAACATTATTTTTATTGCGTGGTAATCACGAATGTAGACATCTAACTGAATATTTTACATTCAAACAAGAATGTTAGTTTATTTATCAGTACTATTATTATTGTTGTTGGCTTTTGTTCGGCTCATATCTTCTAATTAATCAAAAATTTGTTCAATTCCTGAATAAAACTTATCCGCAGTTGAATCTGTCACCTAAATTCGCCTAGTTTTTGTTTTGCAATGACTGGTATTGGCTGTATTTCAATATATTGAAGCAATGGAGTGGCGATATCGGCATATTTTCAAAGTGTATTAGATATTATAATTAGTTGATTGGCTCTAGAACGGTTGAATGATTGAAGTAAGTAAGTGATTATGAGTTTGTATGGTTGTAGGCAAGATAAAATATTCGGAAAAGGTTTATGATGCATGTATGGAATCGTTTGATGCATTGCCATTAGCTGCTCTAATGAATCAACAGTTCTTGTGTGTTCATGGAGGCCTCTCGCCCGAAATTCATACGTTGGATGACATTAAAAAGGTTGGTTTTACTTATTAGTGTAATTGTAATAATTCCAATCAATATTGTCATTGCCATTAACATGTTATTGTTATGGCTATTTTCTCTTTTCAGTTAGATCGATTCAAAGAACCGCCTGCATTCGGTCCAATGTGTGACCTACTTTGGTCAGATCCATTGGAAGATTTTGGCAACGAACGAAATTCGGAGCAATTTTCACATAATTCTGTTCGTGGATGCTCATATTTTTACAGGTTTTTCATTTGAAATTTGATTTATCGTTACGGTAATCTTTATTCACTCATCCGTGTATTATTTCGCTATTGTATTTCGATAATTGTTTTATTCAGCAAAACGTATATATATATATATATATATATATATATATATATATATATATATATATATATATATATATATATATATATATATATATATATATATATATATATATATATATACATATATATATATATATATGACTGTTTATGATGCAAACTAATTGTGCTACAATGACAAGAAAAGGCAAATACTTATTGCTGTTCTTGTTTGCAGCTATGCAGCGTGTTGTGATTTTCTTCAGCACAACAATCTCCTGTCAATAATTCGTGCTCACGAGGCGCAAGATGCAGGGTATTTATTTTTCTGTAAACGACTAACGGAATATCATCCGTCTTTGCATAATGGAAAATTTGTGGTTGGCTCAAGCGAAGGCTTAAACGTAAAGCTAGAAGCCACAATCTCGGCCTAAAACCTAGGCTGAAGCTTTTGCTTGGCCCTAACCTTACGCCCACACTTTTGCATTCAACAACAGAACGATATGTTCCAGTTTTATGTGGTCTATATAGAAGCATCAGCCATCTGTTGTGAGCATTCTTTCAGTTATCGTATGTACCGCAAATCTCAAGCCACTGGATTCCCATCACTGATTACCATATTCAGCGCACCGAATTATCTTGATGTATATAACAACAAAGGTTTGTTTCTTTCATCGTCATTCATGACAATAACGTTTCCTTTTCAATTCGAAAACAGTCGAATTTCAGCGGCAATTTTGAAATACGAAAATAACGTGATGAATATTCGACAGTTCAATTGTTCACCTCATCCATATTGGTTGCCAAATTTTATGGATGTTTTCACATGGTCATTACCGTTTGTTGGTGAGAAAGGTTTGTTTTTAATTTTTTAAATGTTTTGCATTCATTTCTGTTTATTATTATTGTTATAATAATTATTATCATTATTATCTTCTGCTTTATTTCTCTTGATTTTATTTTATTATCATCTCTTGATTATTTTTTAATTTCAGTGACCGAAATGCTTGTTCATATCTTAAACATATGTTCAGACGACGAATTAATGGCCGATTCGGACGACACATTTGAAGGTATAGTTTATTTTTGAATGAATTTAAATATTTTTCGATAAAAAGAATATTCGTATCTACTTATTATCGTTCTTGGTTAATTGTATCGTTTATCCATTTCTACAGCTTTGTTTCATTTTCTTTGTTAGTGCACATGTACATTAGGAATGAGACTAGAAGGGAATGTTGAAGTAGTCTCATTCCTAATATTTATGAATATATTCAAAGAATGGTTGTTGCTAGTTTCTATTAGATAGTTGCTTTTACTGAATAATGGTCATTGCTCTGTTGCAAACGTTGATTCATTCATCTAGCATCTATATAGCTAGTTCTATCCGAGTTCATAGCGTTTTCTCAATTATATTTTGTTTTTCGAATTAATGCCGACTCAACACGCAATCTAATTCTTTTTTCCATGCGGAATATTCTGTAGAGTGAAAGTGGATATGACCATCGTATAGACTGAAAATAATTTTTAGTGGTTATTGATTTGTTCATTTGATGAGCACAGAGTCTGCTTATGTGAACTGTCATTTCAATGAATATCGCTGTTTAAAACTTCAAAAGATTTTTCATTGTGAATGGCGACAAGAGTTCGATGGTGGAAGATAATAGGAGATAATTGAATTTATCTCTTTTATTATCAGTTCGAGTTGAATTTGTTTCATTCGATCCTCTTTTTTTATTAGCCATTTGCTCAACATCTTAATTAATCATTAATCAACTCTTTACGAGTTTATGCCTGCCTCTCTCATCACATTGTTCCTTTCTTGACATCCTTCTTTCCGTGCAGCTAACGATATTAGCGTAGGAAATCATACAAATTCTGATTGGCCTCTAGGTGGAGGGTCTGTCTCTGAATAATAACTTAGACGTACATTTGTTTTGATCATTATTATACAAAAACGAATGTAACTAAATGTAACAAATTATGTGATTTCGAAAGGACAGAAGATGCGGAATGCTTGAAAGCCAGCCATCTTAGAATATAAGAAGAAATAAGATTGTAAGTTTAGACTTGTTTGTGATTATAGAGAGTTGATTAATTCAAAAGGTATGAATGAGGTTGCGAATGAAAAGAGGATTGAGTTGATGGAGATGTTTCTAATTTGAATATGTTTTGATAAAGATAGGAATTTATTGATATGATTGGCGGAATGGGATGGATTGAGTTAAGAAGGCGACAGATATACTTTCGCTCGTTTTGTGAGGAGCATTGAGCTTGGAAGTTGGATGTGCATGGTTTATTGAAGTGGATTTGGTGTAATTCAGTTTGATTCGTTGATCTGTATGGATGAATGGATGGATGAATGAATGTATGTATGTATTTTGTTTCAATAGCACACTACTAATTCGTTGTCTTTTCATGTGCTCTCTCAGGTGCCGAAGGTGAGTTTCATTTTGATGTGCATTATTTATTTGTTGTTATTATTATACTTTATTTATTTATTTGTGTTTCATTTTAGTTGCTTCATCAATACACGCGCTGTTGCTGTTGCTAGTATTTCAGTCACTCTTGTAACTCATTGTATCATACTCTATGGACCACCCATTTAGTGTCATATTTGATTGTAACAACTATGTGTAGTGATGATTAATTAGGCAAATTTTGATTCGTTTATACATATTCCTTTGTATATTATTTTCATGAAATCTTCCTAATTTGCATAGTTTTAAAACTTAGTTTATGTGCAGAATTGTTACTGAATACAGGGGAACGAATTTAAGTTTCGATTTTGGAATGGAAATTAATTGTGAACTAAAATTAGATGCAAATTTGATATAGCCGAAAGAATATTATGATTTGAGTGGGACAGTCATGTTCTCTTTCATCTTTCTTGATTTCATAAGACATTCAATGTACGTTGTTTACAAACTTGTGTAATCCAGCAGAATCAAGTCAAGTGCTACTTGAAATGAATAATGTTTTTAGTAGATATAAGCAAGTGCAAAAAATGTAAGAAGTTCTCTTAATAGATGAATAAACTAATGTTTAGACTAGTGTGTTGCGAAGACGAAATTTGCCATCGTGGACTCCGAAAATGCGGTCGCCTTGAAAAAATTCGGAGACGACGAGTTAAAGGACGAGTTAAAAACTCGATCCCTATATTTTCTCCGAAAATGTACGCTTGAAATGGAGTCAGTAGAAGCTTGAAACCAGAAATATGAGTTGGAAAAGCGTCGAAGGATAGTGAAGCAATGTGTAGGATAGAAGAGAGATAAAAGCAAAGTCTTAATGGTTTTTTAACGGTATTATTTTAATAAAGCACACGAAGAACTAAACATTGCCTTTGGCAAGAAAGATTAACATTCTGAAATGACAATAACTTAAGTTTATTTTTGTCCACGCTGCAGAAATCATATGTGGTTATAAATGAAAATCGCAATTCACAAAAACAGATCAGTGGAAAGTGCCATTTTCTCCCCATGAGAGTGACCTAATCACAAACATTTCTTTCTTTTGAAAACAAGAAGTAACTACCTTTCTTACTGTCGTCACGTAATGTTTTCATTTTCTTTTCCAGCATGTCCGCCTTTGTCATACGTAAGTGGTTAAGAAGGCATTTTGTTGATGACCTTCAAAATGACCTCCTTTCCGCATATCGAATAAATGCACTTTACATCATTTTTGGTTTCCTCTCCCAAATCCAAACTACTTTCACTCGGAATAAACCTCCTCTTTGTTTGCCCAGTGAGCCGTTGCATCACAGACATCCTCCCAGCCGCACCAAACGATTATATAGCGCTACCGAACAGTAAAACTTGAAAATTCGCACAATTTCCACATGAGATCGCAGTAACGTATAATATTGTTGACGAATTTGGTTGAATTCTCCGCCTTTGACGCCTTGATGTGATTTTATTAATTTCCGGGAAACTTTTGAAAACTTTTGGGGAACAGGAATGCTCAACAAGTCTGGAAAAGTAGGGAGTTGGGAAAGTAAAGGACGAAATTTGCAGCCGGAGATCATCAGAATACCTTTGTCTGAAAACTGTCGAGGATGGAAATAGGAACGGGGCCGCAGAAATTGTAGTTCGCGCAGTACGCTAGTTTATGTGTCAAGCGAAGTTTTCTAAACGATATTTGAATGATGGGAATAAACTATATTATATATGCAAATAATGAGCAATGAGCACTCTCGAAAAGTATGAATTATATATATATATATATATATATATATATATATATATATATATATATATATATTATATATAATCCATGCAGCTTGCTTTATAAGTTTTAGTATTAATCGTTACCGACAAGCAATTTCTTTTGATCTGTTTCACGATGTTGTTAAAAAATGATTGTCATAATTTAGTTGCGAATGCAAAGCAAATGCATATCTCATCTCGCCTCGTTGTTTCAGTTTTATTAGCCCATCAACGGGCACAACAGTCAATATCATGCAAAAGTATCGCCATCTCAATTCTGCTTTTCCTTCTTTCAACTGCTGTAGAATCTCACAAAATGGTTGTATAACTGATACACTTTTATCGAATCTAGTCATACCTCCTTGTAAGATACAATCAATTCTTTTACCAGTGTTTTTCACGCCTGGAAGCTTCATTACCCCCTTTAATGGTCCGTAAGCCGTTATTATCCCTAGCTGCTTGAATTTACTGTTTCCACGTATAACGTCAGGAGCAAACTGGAAACTGGTCCGAAGGTTTCCCGATAGCGTGAAAGAATTCCGACGGAACCAAAATTTCGTTCAAAACTTTCTTCAGGCGAGTTTTAAAAAAATTTAGAAAATAGGAGAAAGAAAAAAGCGTTGCCATGAATGAACTATATTTAAATGCTCAGGTGAAAGGCGCTCCATCATCACATAACTCCGTGAAATATTAGTTTGTCGATTCCCTTAATTACCCTCTGATACCTCCAAATAACACCAATGAGGATAATTTATCCCATCTGAGAAGCACTGTTCTATTGGAAATTTGCAATAAGAAAAGCGCATCTTCTTTACTGCGATCAAAGAAAAATTCACTCACTCCTCACACGAATGCTCTAATTCAAGCATCCTTTCTCCTCTCAATTAACCATTCGCTCTG
>JAPYMA010001645.1:2500-15837 GCA_035041965.1 Anisakis pegreffii | reverse complement strand
CCAGCATCTAAACACCACTACACTATCGGCCCATTGCTCAATCATTTCTATTTGCGGATGAACAAATGAGTATGCGTTGCGATGCGCATTTTGGTAAGTAGTAATAATAATGATAGTAATAATGATAATAATAATATATAATAATAATAATAATAATAATAATAATAATAATAATAATAATAATAATAATAATAATACTAAATGAAGCAGTCACCATAAGAAACTTAAACCCGGACGTGAATATAAAGCAGGAGATGAAAGAGGCTATAAAGTATTTAAATTTCTAAAATAAAATATAATATAATAATATATCTATAAAATATTGCTTACTACAAAATACTATTCACCTAATCATTCGGATTAAAACTCTGCCCCAACAACCACTACTAATCCTCGACCCCAACAACATATTATCTACTAATTCATGTCCGCTCCAGTTTGTTCCATATCTGTGTCCCAACATTGTGGCTGATGATGGCGTTCTAACGCCGAAACGTCCTACGGTTCTTCCGTACAATTTGCGCATTATTTCGGTCAGTTAGTATTATTATTATTATTATTATTATTATTATTATTATTATTATTATTATTATTACTATCATTATTATTATTATTGTGATATATTGCGATTACTTTTATTGTGAATTTTCGAGATGATATCGCTCGCTGTTTTCTTTGCTTTGAAATTTTGTCTGCTAGTCTTTTCGAACCTACGAACGAACGCAGTCCTACGAAGTCTTTTCGAAACTTTTCGAACCTTTAGTTGGATTCATTAGTTGCAGTCCTCGTGCTGTCTGTCGTTTTTTTAACGGAAATGCGCTGCCGCACCACTAACAACAGGAACTGCCTTTAGTAGCGGTCAATACTACTTCAGCGTAGAGTACTGTTTCGCGGTATTCGTACTGAAATTAACTTCACCTACAAGGCAACCTAATTTTTGCCATCAATTCTGTCATTGAGCAGTACTGTCCGATCACATAAATGCATTCCTGCGCTTCTTGATGTACAACGTTTGGATTGTTTCATAGTGTACTGTAAGAATATGGGGCTAAATGAAATGAAATATTATCTAATCGTAAATGCGTGACGAAAGATCGTCATCATCATAGCCCTATCTGGGAACTGCTGATGTTTGGGTACTTTTGCACTGTAGTGGATGGACCCCACCCCACCCCACGTGCCCATCGAAAGAGAGGAAGGGGATAGCCTCAGCATAGTAGGCCTGAGCGTTGCTTTTAAGGGGTTATCGGCACTTTTTTACTTTGGGGGGGGGGGGGTCGCACGCGAGCAAGCTCGCGCATGCCACGCCTACTGCGCATGGCCTCAGCCTAAGGTGACCTCAGCCTCATCTAAGCGTAGCCTCAGATCGCTCGATGCTACAGCAGAGGCTAGCAAGCGAACTCAGGCTTAGGCTTAGGTTGAGACTACGCTTGGGCTGAAGCCATGCGCGAGCTTGCTCGCGTGCGACCCCCTCCAAAGTAAAAAAGTGCCGGGTTATCGTGGGCTGGGGTCCACTACACATTGCGAGCATGCCGATGAACTTGTTGAGGTTTCATTGCAGAAGATATTGCTGCTCGCTGTGTGGGGTGGTCATCGTCAGGGCTTGGCCCGTTCACTGCAGGGCGCTAAGCACAAATCAGTATCCGATGCCGAGAGAGAGCGTCTGCGAATTGCGGCTGATGAGCGGACGAAACAACTTACGTATCGCTTCGTGGTGACATATAACGACAGCATTGGTTCAATTTGTGGACCTTTCACGGATTCGACTGTTGATCTGCACTAGCGATTGTATCGTTGGCTGATAGATGCGGATTTCATCATGCACAAACTTCCTGAGAAGGTACTTTATGCATATCCCATTATTGATTATTACTTGGACATCGAGTGGTTGTTTCGACAATCGCAGTGAGCGATCGGCGGACTATTTATTTTATTAGAGTAATGATTGTTTATTGAATTGGTATTTGACTGCGTTTAATTATGCAAAGTATTCACGGCAACTAATTAATTACTCGGTTGTGTTCGTTCGGTTGGCCTGCTCGCCTAGCCAGCCGGGTGGCTTGAATTGAGGCTAAAACAATGCGCACGGAAACATTGCGAGCATTGTGGTCAGCAACGTTACAAACTTTTGATAGCCTGCTTGCCAATCCAGATAATTCAGGTATATCCCATGCGCTTAGAATAGATTACGAGTATGTTTTTGATGTTTGCAAAACATCAGACTTCATTTCAGATAGGGACTGCAACACCATCAGAAACAGCGAATTTGCCAACGGCCACTCGTCAGTTCGTCTATGAGCGTGTGCCACTGCGGCTCAGTGCGATGTACACGTGAGCACTAGTACTGCAAACCCTCAGCTCAGCTATCGAGCCCATCTTCTTCAAGAAGATTGATGTAGAAAAGTGCCTCGATATGTCTGATGACGAAAAGTTCGCAAGTTACTTCAGCAAAGGAGTTGAAGGAAATCGCAGTGCAGGTTGGTACATGCTACCGTTTTCGTTTTAAAACCACTGTTGACCAACTGAGTTGTTCACTTTCCCATTGAATATCTATTTCAGTTGCACTTGAAATGGCCAAAAGAGGAATGTATCGCGGGCTCTATGTCGACCAGCACCACCTATTACGTCAACTGAGGCACGCAATCAACGAAGACGTTAATACCACCGGTTTATCGGATGGAAACCTGCGACACGTGCATAGGCATGGCGCATCCCAAGCAAAGCATCACACGAGTGGGCAGTTGTCCTATGTCGCCTAAGTCTTTAGACAGATGCTGTTTGTGATGTGGAGCCAGAACAGATCAGGTAACGTTGTTGTTGTTGTTGTGAATTTTTCATTAAATTTTCTCTTCATTGACGAAAAATCGTCATCTAGTGAGAAGATGTGATCAAGTGATGGCTGTTTTTCGTCACTTTGTTGCCGCGTCTCACTGAGGTGATATTTCATCAAATGTATCTCTTGGTTGCTGCGTTTCGCCCAGTTTGCTCAGAGATATTCTGCAATTCATGGAAACAATCGAAAGACGTCCTTTAAACTCATTTATTAATTAATACTTGGACATCGAGTGGTTGTTTCGTCAATCGCAGTGAGCGATCGGCGGAATATTTATTTTATTAGAGTAATGATTATTTATTGAATTGGTATTTGACTGCGTTTAATTATGCAAAGTATTCACAGCGACTAATTATTTACTCGATTGTGTTCGGTTGGCCTGCTCGCCTAGCCAGCGAGGAGGCGTAAATCGAGGCTAAAACAATGCGCCGCACGGAAACATTGCGAGCATTGTGGCCAGCAACGTTGTAAACGTTTGATAGCCTGGCCAATCCAGGTAATAAGACATCCTTGTCAATGACAAAAACATCGCATTCATCTCAAAGAACCCATTATGGACAAAAAGTTGTCATGATTGTCATAGTTGTCATAACTGTTGTCAACGTATTATATTGCATCTTTCAGGTTCTGAACTGACAGTCGATGGTGTGCTATTATCAAGTACGGCGTACAATCTCTAAATTGAAACGCTGCAATTCACTGGCGTCGAATATGTTTTTACACCGAACAACCGAGAATTATCGAGTGATCTCTGCTTGATATGCCAACGATGTGACAATGACATCCTTGTCGCTGTATGAGCTAATTTTTATTTTTTATTTTATTCCTTACTTTTTCCTCTTCACATTATATCTCTGTCATTTATTAATTCCTAATTTTATCGTTTCTTTTCGATCGTTTCATTTCTTATGTTATGTCCGTTTAAGGAGACAGCAACTGTTGGAAATACCAAAATTCTGGACTATCAGCGATCTATTTAGAGCAGTGAGGCTTCCACTTGATAAGAGAAGCATCGATAATTGTCCAGTTTTTAATGCAACGTATTTGTAAATTTTCAGTGTAAGTTTCTCTTGAATGACTTTGAAGAGACATCGTCATTGCCGAGATAACGGGGTAAGATGATGACGATTTTTCGTCATACACTCTCGAGTGATATTTCTTTCCATTTATCCCTCTGTTATCGCACTCCCCCATTGTGATCGGAACCATCCCAGAATTCATATGAACGATCGACATACTCATTTATGGGACATCCCTGTCGATGTACGAAAAATTGTCATCGTCAAAGTAGAATTGTTTTCGATGTCTTATGTTGCACCTTTCAGGTTGTGAGCTAACAGTAGATGATGTGCTCTTGTCAAGCATCGCGTACAACCTGTATATTGAAACGCTGTAATCAATTGGTGTCACGGTGCCTGCCACGATATCCGGTTACGCCAAAGCAATGGTTTACTTTGTGAAAACAACGCAGGCACTCCTGCCGCTCCAGCTGAACGGATCCGAACGAGCATCCCGCTTCACAGTTCTGGATACCGTCGTGAGGCAATTTGCTGAGACAGCCGGCAGGCGGCAGAAACGTTTCACGCATACGACTCGGGAACTATCGTTATCTGAGCATTATAAGTATAAATATGAGGAGATCTGTTCAAAAGCAAGAGCAAGTCGACAGCGTGCTGAGGAGGAAAGAGCGGAAAGATTAGCCAGTAAAGACTACTCGAAAGAAGCAGAAGGGAGAGGAGATAATGTGGTCATATGGTAAATCGTGCTAGGACGCACCGTTGTACAATCAATGTTGGAATGAGAGGTGCAGGGACCGTATCAGCAAAGCTTCCACAACTGAAGGTTCTCGTCAGAGGGCGTCAGCTGAAGCGAGTAGGATGATTCAAGTGGTTTGTGACGATCCAATGGGAATTAGTAGATCGCCGTCTCTCAGTCAGCTTGCAAAACCGACCACATCTCTGTATTCCGCTATGAAATCTGTTACACAGCTACTAGCCACGACTAATGTGCATTTGACTGTAGCATACAGTTATCGTAGTGCTATTGAGGAGAGCTTCAGAAGAACTGCGCTCAAACATTCGTCTGCAGAGCCATTTCGCACACACGACTCGGGAATTGTCGTTATCGGAGCATCGTGAGTACACGCATGAGAAAGTCTGTTCAAGAGCAAGAGCTGGTCGTCAGCGTGTTGAGTAGCGGAAAGAGAAGCTAATAAATACTACTCGAAAGAAGATTTCTAATTTCTTATTCGCTTTTGTGCATATACCATCGTCGCAATGAACGGCCGTCGACAGGAGGTCATTCACAAAACGTTGGTGACGAACATGGATAATTTGAAGGTAATGTATTCTCGATATTTCTGTTCATAGTCTTTCATAGCAAGCTTATACACTGTACCCTATCGAACATAACCATTACAAGCGATTGGAAAGTATTTCTAGTTCTCATACAGCAGCGTTTTCGGAAAAGCACTCATTGCATTTTTTATCCTGTTTTCACTCGGTGTATTTTAGGCTGTGTGTTTGCTCGAAGCCGAAGCAACAGAAAACGACAAGTTGTGGTAGTTACCCATACCCAAAAGTGTCACAGTTCAGAGGAATGTTCCTGAGCGGCTATTTCTGCCTAGACCAATGGATGCATGATATCATACAAACCTACCATACATTGAAATTGAAGTGAGTTGATCGAATTTTCTCAAATCAGATGAAATAAATGGCGACATTGGCTTCTTCACATAGTCCGACGGGTTTTATTTGCAATTGGCTAACGAGCAATGTTGTTATTGTTGTGTATCATCAGTCAATGAGCATTAGTAATAATAACTTTAATATTACTATTAATGGTCCACCACAATGATCTCTGAAAGTAAAGTATGAATAGCGACATCGGCTTCCATATCTATCGATCTACAACCGCTATGCAACATCTCTATCAGTCAATAGTCTGCATCTTCCACCTCTACCGGTCTACAAATGCTATGTAACATCTCTATCGGTCTACAACCGTTTGTGACTTTTCTCATACCAACCGTTTGTGACTTCTATCCTATTTAATTATCATTATTATTATTATTTTAAGTATTTTTATTATTTTAATCATCATTATTATTATCAACTATTATTATTATTTTAATCGTGACTGAAGTCGCGAATACAATCATCAATTATTCTTTATTCAATATTGTGATAAATGATTATATTGCTATCACATTGAGTTGTTGTTGTATCAATATCGTGGCTTTATTGGACTAGAAACTGTTTTAAAATTATGTACTAAAGAATTGCTGCTGTGTGAAACTGTAAATTGTACCAATTGATGCCATGTTAACCAAAACAATCTGCTGTTAGTATTAATAATCACATTCAAAACAAAACGTGTACCTGAAAATCGCCTTATCAACCAATTCATTCGGCATTCTATCCATCAAGCATTCATTCTCACAATCAAATTGCAACAAAAATTATAAATGTTGTGAATCGTCTAATAACTATTCAAACGTATCTTCTCATCAAATTTTAATACTTTATTCATTGTTACCATACTCAGGCCAATTGTCTGCACCTTGATTATTTTACTGTCTCAATCAATGTTTAATGTTTTGGGTGTAATTCTAGTTACTGATTCTGCTTAATTCTAGACATTAATGTCGTTGTAAAGTTTAATTAGCATCATTGTTATTGATAGCGTTAAAATTAATGTGAAGTTCAATTACCTAAGTTTGAGGTGAAGCAAACGGAAGTCCCAATCAAGGATTTCCAAAGTTAAACTCAAAAGTTTCAACAATCAAAGTCGAGATTACCCTCAAACTTGGCTATTGAGTTATTCAACGTATTGAAAGATTGGTTTGATTCTATTGTAATCAGTTCAAGATAACTCTAAATAAATAATAAATTGTTAATAAATAATCACTCGTAATTGATCGCGAAACAACGCAACAAATCTAATATCTCATCTGTTAAGTAAAGATGTCTACAGTACTCAATATTTGAAAAACAATAAGACTGATTCATTTAGAGAATCCATCTGATAGAAAGTTGTGAGGACAGATTCTTCAGAATACAAGGAAACAAACAGTCGACCCGATTTCGGCGAAATTTCGAATCAGTTATTGGATAACGGTTCTTCACGGTCAATCAATCAATCATTCGTGTCGGTCTTCGAATTCATCACAATCTTGTTGTTGGAAATAGTTTACGCATTTTGCTGTTGAGCTGTGCAGTGCAATAGTGCAAAAAATTAGGAGGAAAGAAATGCGCATTGCTTTTATGGGGCATTCATAAGAGAACAATGAATGCTTACGGCCATACCACGTTGAAAGCACGACATCCCGTCCGATCTGTCAAGTTAAGCAACGTTGGGCCCGGCTAGTACTTGGATCGGAGACGGCTTGGGAATCCCGGGTGCTGTAAGCATAATATTTTAGTGCTTTTCGCCTCCATCTATTAATAGAAGAGAAATTTTTGTTTGTGACGGTAAATGCAAAGCGAGAGAGGGAATGAAACAGGCTGCTAGTGCTGCTTGCATCCGATCGCATCTTCTCAAATATGCTTGATTATTTTGCACTTGTCGAGAGTGCCGATCTTCACCCACACCAGCAGACACATCCTCATTATCATGGGTTTTCAAAAGAACGATTTCATAGAATCAAATAATTTTTCTCAGTTAATCGTTAGAAACTGTTTCAAATAACGACATAATCTATCTTAATGATGCACGCATCTTAAGATAACAAAAAGTGATCATTGGTTACGGAAACTTTGCTATAATGATAATAATTTCACTTATGAAAACTTAAGTGATGACTGCTTCCGAGAGAGAAGTGATGTGAAATACTCAGTGATCGATAAAATCGCACTACACATTCAACACATTCTCAGATTCCAGAAAATTACTTTATTACTTTGAATTTTTTTATTACTTTGAAAAAAATTTATTGTTACTTTGAAAAAAAAGAAGCGAACGCAAAATTGCCCAAATTATCAACAACAAGCGAAATCCTCAGCGAGATGCTAACCATTTAAAGACTAAAATTGCACAATAGAAGTTTCAGCAAATGGTGAGAAACAACAATATGACTAGAATAAGCTGGAAAATTCAACAACACGATGAAAACAAATAGGTATATTGCGATCATTACATTATATGTTCGATTAAATCATAGTAATGTTTACGTAGATATATTTACATCGATGTACTAGCACATGAACCGAACAGTATAAGCTTTAATGGTTATAATTTTTGCGTAAAACGATCATAGTGCAAAAATACTGGAAGAGTTGAGTCCAGGCCCGGAAATATTGGGGACAAGGGGTCGTAAGAGGGCCAGAATAGGGGTCAGGGGCTCGTGAGAGGGCCAGAATAGGGGTCAAGGACACTTGAGAGGGCTAGAAAGGGCACAAATTTAACAGATCGTGAGCACTGTAGAGCAATGGCTAAACATGGATATAACAAAAAATATGTAATGAACTGACATGATCTATAATATGCACACAAAATGTAGAGGCAAGTAAAAGATAATGAAGCAAAAATCCTGTTTATATGTTGTGAGTACTAATTAACTGTAAGCAAAACAACTACACCCGCAGTAAAGCTATATTTGATAATGGTATGAGAATGTCAAGAGCAGATACTTCTATACTGATAAAGTTGTTCGGATGAAAGACAAACTTGACATTTTAGAGGAAATAGTTTGATTTCTGATCTCTGTGGATCGAAGTGGACCTTTTTTATGAAATGAGGTAGAAATTGCTATGGGATCAAGAAATACGATTTAAAATGATCCGGTACTAAGTGGTGGCAAGCTTCTTTCATCCATTTTTAAACATTTTTTTTCAGATGATCTTCGTTCAGATGATTTTTTTCAGATGATCTTGCTCTTCTTCATCTGCTTCGTTGATCAACATCGATTACCACACAACGCATTTCTGAGTTGGATTCATCGCACTACCCGGTGTGCACTGGAACGCTTGCGCAAATCCCGGTTGATTTACCGCAACGCCGTCTACACGAAATTGTGGCGGTGCATGCGGATCCGTTAGGATCTGTCTTATTGCGGCTTCCGGTTTATATTTACTGCACCACGTCTGAAAGCCCAACAACCACTATCATTGATGGACCCAAAACGTGCGAATTTGCTAACGATAAGATAGTTACTTGATTGCTTGCTTGCCAAATCAATAATTCAAGTTCGGATTTATCGTTAGCTGCGCGGAAAGAAGAATGCCAACGAAGGAAGAATGTGATATTAGTGATATTGGTGATAACAGAGAGGCATAAACTCGTAATGAGTTGTTTGATTTGCTGATTAAATAAAGATATTTACTCTCCGATAGGTCATTTTCCCACTAATATTGTATCGTTTCCGTCATATTTACGATCAGTAAGCAGTCCACTGACCTGTGCAAAACTAATGAAGAATATTTGATCGTTGTCGTATTGCTCCAAACCTGGTAGTCTTTCCTCTTCATGTCCCAGCTTTTGCACGTAATTTTTATAGGCCTGAAAATGGCCGAACAAAATAAATTCAATTCATCGCATTTCTCATCAATTGCCCCCAGTTATTATCATTTTTTTTGTATTTCTGATCACTCGCCTTATATGCCTCTTTGATACCTCCATTGTCAGCAATATTTTCGCCTTGTGTTAAGCGTCCGTTAACGTGTGAATCAGTACCAGGCAATGAGAATTTGTTGTATTGCTCAACGATACACGTTTTGCGTTCGTTGAAATGCTCCTTCGTTGCTTGATCCCACCAGTTCAACAAATTACCCACTTTATCGAACTGACTTCCTGAATTCAAATCACTTTCTGCTGATCTGATTATCGCCCAATTAATCTAACTGATCGCGCTCTAATGAAAACGTTCCATCGCACTAAACTCAGCTCCCAGATCGATCTCAAGTTTTTTTTTGCATAAATTTGAAGATCACTCTAGAATGCAGTAACAACCCAGTAGTCATATAAGGCAATTGCAACGAACCTCCATCGTCAAATCCATGTGTTATTTCGTGGCCGATCACCGTGCCCATTCTACCGTAGTTGACCATTCTGCAACACGTACGCAAATTCGCTAAGGTATCCGAAATACTTTTTTTTTCGGATACCGTAGCGAAATGTTTAACGAAGAGGCGGCTGCGAAGAGAGCGCAAAAATAGAGAGAAAAAGACGGCACACAGCGCCAGCAAAAATAACCAATCAAATCGCGTTAAACTCATCACTCACTTCGGGAAGCTACGGTCAAATAGTGGTGCTTGTAGAATTGCGGCTGGAAATACTGCAAAAAAAATTTCCATTACTATCATTAGTATCATTTTGAAATATATTTTAAAATATATAAAATTTTAATTTTTTAAAACATATAATATTCTTATTTTTTTAGATATATAATATTATATTGCATTTTAAAATATGTAATAATTCTTAGCGATCTCACTGATGGAATTTCTGAGCGGTGTATAGAAAGCATTTACGGTTGACGATGAGATATCAAACTCAGTTCGATCGACCGGTTCGATTAGCTGCCTCAATGAATAGTCTTGCTTCCACTTGATCGTCTTTTCTACCATAGTTGCAAGCGTGTCTCCTGATTCCAAATTCAGCTACAATCAACCAATAACTATACTGGAAAAAATTCCTCTGCTCCGATTCAGTTCAAAAATTTACTTATACTTAGAAAACATCGTTTGAACAACGCCCGCCCGGAACGCATGCAAAAAACGCGGCCACCCACAACAACAACAACAACTGCCATCTGGATCTTCTTACCAGTTTATAGAAATCGTCAAGTTTGTTGTCATTCAAAACGAAATCCGGATATCCAATCAGACTTTGCATCGCTTTGGATTTTTCGATGGCAATTTTTTTGGTTTGCTCATCCATCCAATCATTGTGACTGACCATATCACGGAATGCGTCATGTAGATCCTTGATCATATCCAAAGCCGCTTCTTTGTCTTTCTGAAATCATTCGGTTTTGTGGAGCTGATCTGAATTCAAGCAACTTTCTCAGATCTTCAGAGATTTTGCTGTGAAACTTATTGTTGTTGTTGTTGACATACCGTATTGAAGTATTGACGAGCGTAGAGTGCACTTGCCGCATAACTTATACGGCTTGAGACGACCGCGATGCAGTCTTTCCAACGTGGTGATTTCACTTGTTTACCGATGAACACTCGAAGGAAATCCTCAAATCGCTTTTAGCATCATCAGCAGAGAGAACGTCGTACAGAATCAGTTATGTGAAATGAGTTATGCAAAGAGACGTGCGGCGAAGATTTGAAGGATTAATTCTTGAGAAGGCTTTAAGATATATGGCTCTCGAGAATTAAGATATGCTCCATAGTGATAGTCAGCATCTGGCAAAACTCTACTCTTCAAATGCCGAAGTGTCGCCTCACCTGTTGAACATCGTCATAGCGACTGTCCAGCTGCATGCTCCAACCTGACGTATAACGCCAAACAATGTAATTTGTTAGAATACGTGAGTCAACGCTCTGAAATTGGATGATGGCTTCAACTAAGACGGAATTTTTTCGATTGAAAAATGCTGTTCCCTCCTTTTTTTTTGGAAAAAACTCTTCCCTCGCCCCTTTCTATTCGTTCTTCGGTGTCAAAATCTACTGTTGAAAATCTGCTCGTACCTTCAGTAGATCGGTTAGTTTCTTCAAATAATCAACTTCGTTCACAATTACATCTGGATTCGTGCTCATGTATTCGTGCAACTCATCGGGCATCACGGCTTTAAAGTATTTGTCCCAGTCGACCTGAAATTGGAATTTTTTCGCGAAATTCATTTCAGCTAGGTCTCTGACGGTGTAATTTGTTAGATAGATAGATAAACAGCAAGGTTTAACAGCATTTTCGTGCTAATAACATTAATGAGAAAAATAACTGCTTAATAAAACTAACCAAAGGGAAGAGTTTCTCAAGATCGGACAGTTTATAAGGGTTGTACATTCTCGAGTAGTCTCTGCGATCGTCTTTCGCCGTCATAATCTTAACAAGATTACACTTTTGTAAACTTTTTTTACCGAAAGGTTCTGATTTTTCTTCAATTATGCTAAGATTCTCATAAAATAAACAGCCTGATCCATTAACATGCAAAAAAGAATCTAAAATAAGCCCAATCCCCCTCCCCCTCTCTCGATGGTTTGCGGCTCGCCCACCTCAGCAATTGATTTCTCCAGATTGATCATTTCTTCGACTCCTCCGGCGATTTCTTGTTCCGTTTTTGTCTCACCAGCATCTTCGGCCACCAATTTGATCTGAAAAGGCGATTTTTTGAAGAAAATTTACGACGAAAATTTTCGTTTAGGAAAACGAAAAATTTCACGCCCAATCGACGAAATTCAGAGTGGCACGACAACTATCACCAACCTTATTGATCATATATTGTTTGTACGCGTCTATCTGTTTCTTATATTTATCCATATTCATAAAATAACCTTTTGAACCGCCACCAAGGCCAAGACCTCCTTGGTCAAGCTGAAAATTTTGAAAATTTTCGCAAAAAATCGGTTGAAAAAACTCCCTTTTGGACATTTACTATAACGTGACAGTATTATTGGGTAGTGTAACGTGATTTTGTAACGTGACCGATGACATTCACAATTGAATGAAGCACATGGAGCTTTCACGTACGTGAATCAGGCGGCGTGAGACGTTTCGTTGATCTTGTGACACGTAAATATTCAAAATGATCTCCATTGCTCTCGTTAGGCTTGTGTGGATCAGCAAATTTGTTAGATCGTATTTATTCGCGTGCCACTTTTCGCCATGCACAATCGGCCAGTAGCCCATTTGCTGAAAACCAGTAGGTTGGATAGATAAATAGATAGATAGTTTTATTGCCGGGTAAGAAATATGTACAAGCAATAATAAATACAGCGTGAAATGTGGAGCGCACTGACCTCATGCGGGTAGGTTGAATAAACAAAAAATAATAACAAATTAACAATGATAATAACAAAAAAAATTTTTTTTAAAGATGATAATAACAAAAAATAATAATGCAGTTAAGGGCCGTGTGTGACCAGAATGTTTAGGTATTGAAACTGTGTGAAGGATGTATGGAACTTCAGCTGCGAATCAGAGAAGTTTTTATCAAATTATAAGATAGTGCCGTGAGGTTACGGTAGAAGACGACAGCACAGATCACGGCGGATACACTGGATACGGTTGTTTTTCATTTTAAGATTGCATTTCTACTAGTGTTCGTCGGGGAGCATTTTTTTGCACGGGGAGGGGGCCCCGCGGGGAGTAAATTGAACGGGGGGGGTCCCCGCGAAAAAGTCGGGGAGCAAATTGCGCGGGGGAGGTCCCCGCGGGGAGTGAATTGGACGGGGGAGTCCCCGCGAAAAAGTCGGGGAGCAAATTGCGCGGGGAGGGAGCGCTCCCTGCGTTCCCCGCCGGGGACCCCGTTCCCCGACGAACACTAATTTCTACCCATATGAATGGAGTGAGCTTAGCATACGCTATACCTGAATGGCATTGACGAGTTCAGTGC
>JAPYMA010001643.1:0-10143 GCA_035041965.1 Anisakis pegreffii | reverse complement strand
AAATGAACATTTCGATGTATTTCGATGTACAAAATATCGATGTATTTCTTCTTTCAATGAAATCGTTTCAATCGCTCTTTGAAAGTGGTTTTGTTTCACGATTGTTCAGTTGAATATTCCACTTGATGTGTGTACGGTATGAGTGATTTTGGGTGGTTTTAGAAGACATCATCACATTTGTAGATTCGCAACCAGCAATCAGATTTCAGATGCGATCTAATATTCTGAATATGGCTGCAGGCCTTTTGGCTTGTGGTGTAGATCCTCAGCGAACAACGCTCTTTCAACAAAGTGAAGTTTTAGAGCATACGAATTTAATGTTCATATTGGGTGCCTTACAAACAGTAACAAAACTGCAACGTATGCCACAGTTCAAGGATAAGGCGAAGAGGTGAGTGATGTTACGGACATGGAATTGAAGCCAAGTAGAAAGATAACAACAGAAATATTTTGCTATTGAAACGTCAACGATTCTCAGATATGTGGAAAGAGTTTTGTATGAAAAGAATGACTAGCCGATCAGTAACTGTTCGCATTGACAGATTTACGCAGGTATAAATCCGGTGAAGTGCCCGTAAATTTACTGATTTATCCGGTTTTACAAACCGCCGATGTTTTGTTGTACAAAGGGACGCATGTGCCGGTAGGTGAGGATCAAACGAATTAAAAATTAAAACGAATTAGGAGCAAAGAAATGCGCATTGCTATTATGGGGCATTCATAAGAGAACAATGAATGCTTACGGCCATACCACGTTGAAAGCACGACATCCCGTCCGATCTGTCAAGTTAAGCAACGTTGGGCCCGGCTAGTACTTGGATCGGAGACGGCTTGGGAATCCCGGGTGCTGTAAGCATAATATTTTAGTGCTTTTCGCCTCCATCTATTAATAGAAGAGAAATTTTTGTTTGTGACGGTAAATGCAAAGCGAGAGAGGGAATGAAACAGGCTGCTAGTGCTGCTTGCATCCGATCGCATCTTCTCAAATATGCTTGATTATTTTGCACTTGTCGAGAGTGCCGATCTCGTCTTCGGTTTAATTACCCAAGTTTGAGGTAATTACATGTTTCAGCTCGTTGCCTCAACAGGCTCTGTGGCTTGAAAATAAATTTTGGAAAGCTCTGCCGATTTGGTGGAGCACTGTTGCGATCAAAAATTAACTTGAGTAGGGTTTATGTTGTTGTTGAAAACAGTTTACGCATTTTTACTGTTGAGCTGTGCAGTGCAATAGTGCAAAAAATTAGGAGGAAAGAAATGCGCATTGCTTTTATGGGGCATTCATAAGAGAACAATGAATGCTTACGGCCATACCACGTTGAAAGCACGACATTCCGCTAGTGTCCAATTAGCCATTGTTCATTCGTGGTGACGAATATTTCAAAACGCAGAAAAAACTATAATTCCAATACGAAATCGGAATTTAACTGTCAATCGAAGCGGATTCCAGTATTACATTTCAAAAATCATGTTGTCGCCTACTGCGCGAATGGCGGTGTTCTGAATTTATGTGGTCGTTCTGCAATCATGAAAATTCCTTCGTATTTTCTATAATATCCTACGTTCACGAACCGAAAAACGGTCCCACAGAGACGGAAATTCATCGTACGTTGAGAAGTGCTTCCCGATAACCGTGAACATTTTCGTGACCAAAACTCCGCAGTTATGAAACATCATTTGGCCGTATCAGCAACTTGTAATTACTTTATTTTCATCGATCAACAAAACAGATTCATAATGATTGTCCTTAATGGGATTACTATGTTCAGCACTTCGTCATTATCACTTCAATAAAACAACAAACTCATTTCATCACGAGAGTATCATCAATCAGAGTTGATAATATGTAAATAATTCACAATTCAATAATTCCACGCTGTTCACAATCGTCATACATCATCCATTCTAAACCCAATCCAACCTATCGCACAGCCTGAGTTTGTTATGAACTCACCGGAAATAAGTTGATTCTGACTGATTAAACTAACCTCAAAGCATTGTAGTCCGAAATGAAGCTTAGTGGCAGCTGATGAAAAACATTATCACAAGGTAATGTTTTACCATAAAACATAAACATTTCATCGCTTTAAATTACCATAAGAATTGCGCCTAATCATAACCATACGAGCAAACATAACCCAACATTTTCGTCCAGCAATACTTCCAAACTCACGATCACATTATTAAAATCATACAAATATAAATATGTCGTGATCACATCATAAAAATCATATAAATATCAATATGTCGTGATTATATCATAAATATCATACAAATATTCTTCGTCATGTTCATAAATCGCATAACGAAACGGCTCAATATTGCCTTCAACGATCAGTAATTTAATGTCATTCGGATCGTATCTATGCTTCACTGCACACTCTCTTCCATTCACCTTTATCTGTAATTGCTTATCACCCACCGTTCAGTAATTTCAAACCTCATTCAAATCATCCCTAATGTAAACGTAACTGATTACTCATCAGAAAAATCTGAGTGAATAAAAAATACGAAAATAATTCAACCGAAAATTCAAAATACGAAAAATTTAAGATTAATTCAATCCAACAAAATTAATTAAATTAAATGTGCGTTCACGAAGCAGAAATGTTTGGTGTAAATAGAACACGAATGTCGTCTATTATCATTGGCAATTAATTTCACCGCACCCAATTTCACCCTCTTTTCGCCCCTCATTTCTTTAACTCATATTCTCTACGTCACGGTTCGGCAAGTTAGTTTCACAGCCGACCAAAATTTCTCCAAGCGACTGACTGGCGGGCCAACATGCTTCTTTATTGTTTTTTCCTTACTTATTTCGAATATGCTTTTCCCTTATCTGGAGGCTCAGACTCGTCGCCCAAAATCGTGAAATAGTCCAAGCAAAGTAGCTCCACAACGACGTGCGCTGGTTAAGTAAAGGTCAAGCGCTCGAGTGCTTCTAGGCACTAATGAATGAGGTCAAGGCCTTCCTGAGCCTAAGCAAGGCGCGAATTGCAAACAACCACCTTGCCTTTTTACAATATGAAATATCCACGTCCAATGAGGCATTTTTGACTATTATTTTTGGTTACCTGAACCAGCTTAACCTTGTCGGCGACACACTTTTGGCCTGCCAGAAACTTTCCACATAGAAAATTCTATGTCGGAAATTCTCAGTGGAATTCGAAACCTCTCTTAGTCCTTCACAATCAAATTCTCAAATTCATCTGGCGGCTAAAAAAATTTTGTCGGTGGGCCAACTTTGGCCCGTGGGTCGGGGGTTGCCGATCCTTGCTCCACGTGAATCATTACTTTTTGCGTCCGATTTTAATGAAATTTTTAATGCCGAGCAGCTCATTAAAGCCTGTTTTATCTCATTGTTAATGTTCACCTGTCGCATCATTGACCATCTTCAATTCTGTTGCACTATTTGTTTTTATTGATTACATTTGGCATGACCGTAGTTGGCTTTTGAGGCATCATCAGTGACATTGGTATTCCACTCGATTTCGCGCCGAATTTCTCTTCGCGAGCAGGAATCTAACCGGCGATATAGCAGTTGCCGGTTTGCGATTCTACCTCTGAGTGCGCAGTCGAAGGGGAAACAATAAACAACGGTCATCATGTGCAACGATTCAGTTCACCTTCTCAGATGCAACTTTTGGCCTCATTCTTTAGAACATCGCATTTCTTTCTCCTAATATAAAACGGTCACATCAAAAATCCGCTGTTGTGATGACACAATTACAACGTCACGGAACGACGAACAAATTGAAACGTTTCGTCAAAATCGGACGCAAAAACAAATTCACAGACGACGAATACTTTCATCAGCACAAATCCGATGTTGAAAAGCGTGAAAAGAGGTGCGGTGAAAATTAATTGACGTTTACGTTTTCGGATGTAAATCTGAAATGTGAATTGCTCATGCACATTTCAAATTGCCAATTAATGTCTCGCCGATGACCACTCACCTCGAATTCGTTCGCGAACACTTTAATCACCACAAAAACGAGCGACGGAGCATTCACATTTAGCGTATACGGAAACGAATTGCAAAGAAATTGGTTCGGTTTACTCACATCGACTACCTGAAAAAGAGAGGAAGGCAGTAATTTGCGGTAATGTCATCTAAATTATCGGTTCACTC
Source organism: Anisakis pegreffii (assembly GCA_035041965.1). Classification (NCBI taxonomy): domain Eukaryota; kingdom Metazoa; phylum Nematoda; class Chromadorea; order Rhabditida; family Anisakidae; genus Anisakis; species Anisakis pegreffii. Next base: position 6,014 of record JAPYMA010001643.1, on the reverse strand, counting down.
ATAGAAGAAATAGCTACCAATTCGGCAAATGGTAATAAACCTCAAAAGTAGCCATTTCATGGTGTCGGTTCACCCCTCTGGAAGAAACGATTCACATTACGATTTCTTCGATTGATGAGGATCGTCCATAATTGAGAGCAATGTCAAAGCAGTTTTATTGCAAACAGACGATTCACTGCATCGATTTCAGTTGAAGTTCGAGCGTTAAATCAGCTGAGCTAGATTGATTTCAATAAGACTGACTACGACAGATTGATTTCAATAAGACTGGCTACGGTAGATTGATTTCAATAAGACTGGCTACGGTAGATTGATTTCAATAAGACTGGCTACGGTAGATTGATTTCAATAAGACTGACTACGGTAGATTGATTTCAATAAGACTGACTACGACAGATTGATTTCAATAAGACTGACTACGACAGATTGATTTCAATAAGACTGACTACGACAGATTGATTTCAATAAGACTGACTACGACAGATTGATTTCAATAAGACTGACTACGACAGATTGATTTCAATAAGACTGACTACGACAGATTGATTTCAATAAGACTGACTACGACAGATTGATTTCAATAAGACTGACTACGACAGATTGATTTCAATAAGACTGACTACGACAGATTGATTTCAATAAGACTGACTACGACAGATTGATTTCAATAAGACTGACTACGACAGATTGATTTCAATAAGACTGACTACGACAGATTGATTTCAATAAGACTGACTACGACAGATTGATTTCAATAAGACTGACTACGACAGATTGATTTCAATAAGACTGACTACGACAGATTGATTTCAATAAGACTGACTACGACAGATTGATTTCAATAAGACTGACTACGACAGATTGATTTCAATAAGACTGACTACGACAGATTGATTTCAATAAGACTGACTACGACAGATTGATTTCAATAAGACTGACTACGACAGATTGATTTCAATAAGACTGACTACGACAGATTGATTTCAATAAGACTGACTACGACAGATTGATTTCAATAAGACTGACTACGACAGATTGATTTCAATAAGACTGACTACGACAGATTGATTTCAATAAGACTGACTACGACAGATTGATTTCAATAAGACTGACTACGACAGATTGATTTCAATAAGACTGACTACGACAGATTGATTTCAATAAGACTGACTACGACAGATTGATTTCAATAAGACTGACTACGACAGATTGATTTCAATAAGACTGACTACGATAGACCTATGTGGTTGAAGGATTCGTCACATCATGTAATGCCCAAGCTGGATAGCTGAAAAAGTTTTCGCCTGTCTCTCAAAAAAAATTTAAAATCTAGTGATCGGAAATAAGACCGATACAATAGTTATTCGCGAATGCGGATTACTTGAAGCCGGAGCGGAGCTGAGCAAATTTTGGAGCTGGCACTTTTAAAAAATGTAGTTGAAACTGGGTGAATGTATCCTTTTAAATTAGGCATTTCAAATAAGTCAAGAGTGGTTATGTATCGTTGAAAATACAGAATCTGAATATTCCTCTCTACACGAGAACGACAATAAACTCTCAAAATAACACTCTTTCGCGCATCTGCTTGAAGCACATAATAATCTGCAACTTCTGCATTACCTTCCATCTATAGAACTATTGAGCAGTGTACTGCACAACCGATGCTATGTATCATAACCAGCAAAATGATTCGCATTTTTCAACACTACGCCAATCGTGCCTCAGCCAAAAGGCTATTTACTCGTGGCATTACGTTCTTCAATGCACGAACACTGTCTGTCCGTATAAATAGAACCACATCAAACAAACGCTCACCTTTCTTTCCCAGTGAATGGTCAATTCGAGATTGATGAGACTTCCCGAGTCATCAGTCAATTTCAATATGGCAGGTTCATTTGCTCTGTATCCTTTATCATTCCAGTAGTAAAAGCTTCCATTACCAGTGAAACCTTCGAAGAGTAGTACTTTCCCTACACTTAACATCGCCGAAGATTTGCCATACCGTATCTTCTACAAGGTTAATAATGCTACAGATTTATCCAACACTTATATCAACTCATGCTTTCGGCGTAACAAAACGGCAAAATATCGCTAAGGATTCTAGCTTAATAGAACCTGAGCCATCTACCTTAAGGAAGCGCACAATCGTACATTTCATAAATACCATAGATTAGACTCGTATTTGTGTCTATTGTTGGGATGGCTCGAACGTGGATTGATATAATGGGCTTTGGTGTGCGTGCTTTATACACCAAAAAATCACTTACGAATCGACTTGTGAAGAAATGCTCCGATCCAGGAAAGAGTGAAGGGAAACGTGGTTCAGGCCAACTCTCAGTTATCACACGGTGAACGGTTCTATACACATTGTCATCACTGAGTCTTGTTTTGTATTCGCTCAAATCTTTTCCATGATCGAAAACCTATAAATAAATAAATAAATAAATAAATATATATATATATATATATATATATATATATATATATATATATATATATATATATATATATATATATATATATATATATATATATATATATATATATATATATATATATATATATATATATGTATATAGCGATAACCATATGGTGACAAAAAATATGATGAAAGTAAACCTGGTGTCTATTGTACATGGATCGAACATGCACGGAACACATGTGAGCAGAACCTGTTGGTGTGTTACACACCATGCCTCCTCGGTAGTGTTCTGATCCATCCGCCAAACCGATAACAGCCTCAAAAAGTTTGACTGAATTACCACTCAAAGCAGTGATTCTCAGGGGTGAGATTACTCCTTTCGGGTAATTTGGGGTGGAGTAATGGAGCATTCGATCCGGAGATCCCTGACTTAAAGTAAACAATTTCGAAATAGTTATCAACGCACGTTTCGCAGGCCAAATGTCTGCCTCATCCACACCATCATCAAATTTCTGCGCTGCTTCTCCTACATTTCAGAAGTCTTCTGCTAGGCTTTAAGTTGCAGCGAATTCATATTATTGGTCAGAGTCGTTGTAGCCAATATTTCTGTCTGATTTTGAAACAATGTAAAAGAGGCGTTATTCGATCGTCGTGACGATAATATTATTTATTTTTTTGCGACTGTCGACACGACACACCTTTCACATGTCCTAGGCTCAGTGGTATGTAAGATGCGTCAGTTCTCCAGTCAAATGCTCGGAAAGAAATTTCCAAAGCGATCAGATCCCAGCGATCATCCATACCGAGACTGATCGATTGGTCAAAATAACATAACATTCCAAAATGTACTTCATGAACAGTAGAGACATGATTAAGCGCTTCAAACTAATCGGTACCGTACACCACTCGTATTTCAGTGCAACGAAATGCAACACTTTAGTATAATCTTTACGGAAACAATACTCACCTGCGACCGTAGCGCGCTGATGTAAAAAAGAATGGAACCCGTGACGCATTCAAATACTATGTCGAAACCGTTATTTTTACTTTCCCTGAAAAACGATTGTATATTACTCAGAACTGTTTTCATTTACCACATATAAGCCTGTTTACGTTTTTTGCTCGACTCTCTAACAGGCGCATTTCCCATTGTAAGTTCGTCCGGATCAACACATTCCAATTCATTCCTCCTACAACCCTATCATAGAATTGGTAGCACGTAAAGTATACTACAAAATTAAAATTGCAGGAATTCACTAAACCTTGGTATATACATGATATGGAAGACATCTCCTCCTGTAATCCCGTAAGTTATCACCTGGACTTTCTCCTGAAAGCAATCTATGAATACAAGAGTGCATTATTAATCTTGTAGTTGGATGGTGGCCCCGAGCAGCTGTGAAATTTTCGAGGCTCGCGATCCCTCACACCCTCAGAAACGCCGACCTCCGAAGATCTATCCTCATCCATTGTCACACACGAACAACTATGAATATGTCTTTGGTCTGATAAGCATGCAGCCATTTGAAAGTTCCTTTCCATTTCCATCTAGACAACTGGCCTGTGAGCCAATTCTAGTGGCACGGACATTTTCTAACCCTCGAACGGTGTCCTCACAAACTGAATTTGGTATGAAGTAATAATATCCAGGCGAAGAGCATAGGGCGTAACAAACTTCACTGTTTAACTCTCTTTTGTTTTCAGAATTGTTCTGCAGTTTCATTATCGAGGTGAAGACTTGCTTGAAATAGCTGCGATTGAAGCCTCCTCTTCACAATTAGACTCTCTCATATTTTTGCTTCAGCAGCCGCTCCGAGATGGTTAACCTCAGCCTCGGCAAAAGCCCCAACCTTGGTCCGAGTCTATCTCATCTGAGCTGTAGCACCATACTCGGCCTCAGCATGAGCATCAGCCTTAGTCTTATCGTTGATTGCAGTCATGACGCAACCTCCAGATGAAATTCAACCTCACTCTTACAGTTCTTTCTCAAAAAGAATTAGACAACGTAGTGCTGGAATGAACTCGGCCAAATAAATCATTATGAAATAAAAGTGTTAGTCTGCATTCGTGTGCACTGATCGCTAGACTTTTTCACTAGACCACTTGATCACTAAACCTGACATTTTCACAGGTAGGCATACGGCACTGAGTTGACAACCTATCAAGTCCGTACCGTCTACCTTTGTGCAGCGACCGAGTGATATAGTTGGACGACTACTAGTGTTGAGAACCGCAAGGTTTTTCTCGGTAATCACCGACCGAGAGCCCTGTCGGTGATTACCGCAACTTGGTATTCACCGACGGCCGGGGACTACCGCAAAACCGTCGGTGGTTACCGACCAACGGTAATCACCGACCCAACACTAACGACCACAGAAGAACCATGGAATGCGAGTTGCAATCCTCCTTGGCTCATCCCCTGACATTCTCAAATACCGCCCCATAGGAATTTCCTCCTGTGAAAATATCCGTGTAGAAACCCTTCGTCATTGAAACTGTTATAAATAATGATTTTATTCCCCTCCCCTCCCTTCCTCCATCCAATAATCACTTAAATCGATCAAGAAAATAAAAACTGACCCCAGGACGCAGACGGTGCGCACACTGAAAGCGCAAAGCGCACACCACCAAGAAAAACACGATGCAACCAGTCGGTTGCATTGTTGAACTGAATGATAATGAAATGGTGTTCGGTGTCTGTTCAGGTGGATTTCAATCTTTATGCAAATTGAGTTTTTCCATAGTTGATAATTTTCTATTGTTTTCATCTATTCAAATTTGGTTCGAAAATTAGTGGATGGAGTGTATCAATTGGAGTTTTTCAACGTAGAAGAGTGACGAAAACATCATTCGTAGTCTATTGGAGGTTCGAACGAAGTTACGACACGTCAGGAGTGCTGAATGTTGTTTTCCTTGATGAATCGTTATTTTAAAATCAGATGCAAGTGGGATGGGCCTAGAAAGAGCTCTCTTTACTTTCTCGTACAATTCCAGGATGCACGTGCTTTTGTGCATTCTTATTCATCTTGTATCGAACTCGTATGCGTTGCAATCACTAGCACGGTGCATCGCTCGCAATTATCGATAAGGACGTCGTCATCCGAATAATCGATATCAATAGCAGCGATACACTCTTATTGTCACCATAATTTGCCTATTATCGCCGCTCGTTTTTCATCGTTGAAAAAACTTTCGCTGCGATCATTTTTTGCATTACGTCATAACGTAGTTGATCTTCTTCGCTCATCTGTTGTTGCTCACGAGTAGTGAATGCTGCAGATAGCAGCCATAGTTGGAGATAGCAAAAAAGCGAACTGCAACAGAAGTTTAGTTTCGGAGTCGCTATCAAGGTAGGAACTCTCAAAATTTTGCATCTCGAGCTGAATTCAGATTTCATGAATTGCCGAGCTGGAGCAGGACCTCAAACGGAAAAATGCGAAACCGAGGTGGAACTTATCGAATCCGAGGAGACGAAGTTGAAGTTGGCGCCTTTGAGTTTGTGTTTTCGTTGGAAACAGTTTACGCGCTTCACTGTAGGAGCAATGCAGCGCAACAGAGCAATGGATTAGGTGCAAAGAAGTAGACGCTTCAC
>JAPYMA010001642.1:0-13703 GCA_035041965.1 Anisakis pegreffii | reverse complement strand
ACTTACAGTATATAATAATAATAATAATAATAATAATAATAATAATAATGACAACAATAATGATAAAGTAACTTATAAAATAATCACTATAAACTGATAAAGTACAAATTAATGATACAATTTCAGTTGCGTTACGCGGATCGCAATGACTATATCATATTGATAATCGGTGTTTCGTTGTGTGTTCTCAATGGCGCCATAGCGCCTTTAAACTCTATATTTTTCCGGGTAAATTCATTTCAAATATCACATATGAGAGGGTATCTTACCCGAATTTATCGATTCCCGAAAGCAGAGAACGGAGAGTTTCGGAAATCCAGCACGGAGCTATTCCCGAAACTCGGGAAGAAAGCATTCCTGAAACCCGAAGAGACAACGTTCCAACAATAACAATACCCGGGAAAGGAATGCCGACTTCAAACATTCCTTGGATGCGTTTTCAGGGGATGACCGATGCGTTGATGCGAGGTCAGGCACAGTACGAAAATGGCACCTTGAACATCGAGTGGTACTCAGATGCGGTTCTACATAACGTGCGACTCTACGCGGTTCTTGGAGTGGCCATGTTCATCATCGCGAATATTTCGGTTGGTCATATGAAAACGTTTTTTAAGATCGTCGGCACAAAACCTGAAATGAACTGAAATTCAAATGATCGCTAGTCATTGTCGTAATTAAGCCATTTTTTGAATATCTCTTCAATTGAGATATTCCTGTGTGTGTTTATCTCTTTAAGATCAAACTGTTGTCAAAGATTTTGCTAAACCCATGCGTTCTGAATAATCGAATCGAACTCACGCCCTCTGAACATATCAATCGCATCCTCAAAGCCCAGCATCTAAACACCACTACACTATCGGCCAATTGCTCAATCATTTCTATTTGACTTAAGTACCATCTTTGAGTACTATCATCATTGTATGCTAGCTTTTCGCGCTAGTCGCAACAGTCATACACAAGATGTTATCCGAGGTACCACAACTGCAAAAAATCTTCGAAACTTTGAAAATTCATGTTGTCATAGTGGCGTCTAGACTAATTATCGAGACATCTCCTTTTGAGTATATGTAGTACGAAGTATCACCTTTGTTTTTACAAACCAAAACTATGTGGTCACATTTTGAGGTGACTGGAAAGGAACCTCGGGTAGTAGCCACCTGTGGTAAGTGTCGCTCAAAATTTTGAAAAAATTTCGACAAAATATTTCGCTATTTCTCAGCAACCATTCACATGACAGGTTTTTTATCTACCCGATGGCGCCAAAACCAGGCTTGATCTCACTCTCTGGGGTTTGATAGGCCGAAAAGTGTTCGTCGAAAATTGTGAAAATTCGAATTTTTTGGTGACGTCTATGAGAGTTCGAATTATCGAGACGTATCCTTTTGAGTCAATGTGTTACGAAGTCCCACATCTGCTTCTGTCAACTAAAAACTCTGGAATTTAAACTCTTACAACGGCGTCTAGAGTGATTAGGTCACATTTTGATTTGACTCTATAAAAAAAACCACCGGTAGTAGCCAACTGTTCAGCTGTAACTATGGCTACCACTACAGCTATCGTTATCGAGTCTCAAGTTCACTTGTAGCGACTCGGATATTCCGTCAAGTAGCGATAACCGAAGTGCCCATCTCTGCGTGTTGTCCATTTACTTCAAGCTACTAGCCAATCTTAAGATGTTCATTCGTTTCAGATGGGATGTTTGTTCACAGTATGCGAACGACAAAGTCATTTGATACGCAAACACTATTTTGCAGCCGTATTGCGGCAAGATATCGCTTGGTTTGACCACAATCAGACCGGGGCTCTTACAACGAAAATGTCATCGTTGGTTTTGCTGAACTTTCAACTATGACAGCCGTGACCTTTGACCTTGAGCATCGTTTCGTTCTGAAGGAGGCAATATTTGCAGAGGAATCGATCGTATCCGAGAAGGAATGGGCGATAAATTGGGTGTGTTGGTTCAGTCAACAGCGAATTTTGTGTTTGGTATCATTGTCGGACTTTGTTACAGGTTGGTCCTGAAAAGGTCTTGGAATGGAACTAAAATTAACCTGAAATCAGCATCAAATTAACCTGAAATTGACGTCAAAATAGCCTGAATTAGCATCAAATCAACCTGACATTAACCTGAAATTAACGTCAAGATAACCTGAAATTAACTTCAAATCAGCCTTTTGCAGCTGGAAAATTACACTGGTTATGATGGCCATTGTACCGTTCATAATGATCACCCTCTATGGATCAGCTCGGGTAAGTATTTACAACTTATACTGCATCAGAATATCAATCAAATCTAAATGATTTTACCCATCCGTTTGGGTAAGTGCTCATAAACTTACTCGAAAATTTGGATGTTTGAAGGCATTAACGATGACTTCGAAACGTGAGATGTATGCACACGAATGTGCTGGAAGCATAGCCACTGAAGTACTCGAATGTATCAGCACAGTGACGGCTTTTAACGCACAGTACAGTGAGGTTGCACGGTCGGTTTCGCAGTATTTTTTAAATTTTTACCCAAATCAAAGGGTATATTACCAATATTTAGGGCAGATTTGTAATTCTTACCCAAAGCGCGGGACGAATTTGCTGCTTTTATCCATCTTATGGGCAAACTCTTTGATAGATTCGTAATATTTCTTAAACTTTATTCCAAACAAAACGGGTATTTTCCCGATATTCTAGGATACTTTTGCATTCCTTGCCCAAAGCGCGACAGGAATTTGCTGCTTTTACCCAACGAGTGGGTAAATTTCGGGAATAGCTGGCAAAACTTTGCCTGATTTTCAGGTATTCTGAGCGTTTGAAAGAGGCTCGTAATAGAGGGATGTTTAAGACGCTCATCACCGCCATTTTCACCGGTGTTTTCTTGTTCGTTGTGTTCGGATCGATGGGTTTCGTCTTCTGGTAAAGTTTACACCAACTTCCGGTTATTCGGACTGCTCGTTACCTTAAAAGACATTCCCTGAAAAGATTTTTTGCTTGAATTCGGTTTTTACATCTACAGTCGGGTAAACCTCTATAGAGTCGGCTGCTTGCGGGTAATTTCATGGGTATTTGTTCAGGTATGGAACCACACTTGTGCTAACTGACGAAATAACTCCCGGTACAGTGTTCGGAGTGTTTTGGGCCGTTCTTGGTGGTGCCATTCGTCTGGGACAAGCGGCCCCGCAAATCGGTGTGGTCATTGCAGCCAGACTGGCTGCAGGCGATATATTCGCTATAATTGATCGGGTTTGGCTTAGTCGTTGTTCATTTGCAGTTTTCAGTTTTCGTTTACGTTTAAAATTCTGCACTTTTGAAAACTTCACAGAAAATGATATTGGTACACAGCTCGGTGGCTCGAAACCGAATGGTGGTGTACCAATATCATTAATGTTGTGAGCCTGAGCCAGCAGGCTATGATCCGGCTTCACCTATTATCCAATTATCTGTTATTATTGGTTATGTTATCGTGATCGCGGACAAGATCAGTTCGCTCTGATTGTAGCGTTTGACGCTCATCAGATCAGTTGCTTGCACTATGTGCACTGAAGAACTGATTGCGATCTTAACGCAACCACTCGGCAGAGACTGAACGGTCTCCGCGATAGCTTAAAGGTAGAGCCCCGACCGGTAATTGGTACTTGGCGGGTTCGATTCCCGTTCGATTCGGAGGAGAAAAGTTTTGCACTCGAAACCGAGTGCTGGTGTACCAATATCATTGAGTGTTGTGAGTCTGAGCCAGCAGGCTATGATTCGGTTTACACCTATTATCCAATTATCTTCACAGAAAAGTTCATCGGAAAAACTTGTAAAATATCTAAGAATTGCATATTCAATGAAACGCCGCTGTAAGAATTATCGTGTTTCTAAGAAAATTCACTTGAATCAAATCATCTGAATGGTATTGAAGGAACCGGAAATCGACAGTATGAGTGCAGACGGACTGCGTCCAAAGCATGTGGATGGTCGGATTGAGTTGTGTAATATTCACTTCAGATATCCCTCAAGAGAGCACGTCACTGTTCTCAAGGATATTAATTTTAAGGTACACTTCATCGAAAACGTTAACGCTCACTCCTAAACCAAACTTACTAAAATTGAACTTTCAATGTTCAAGATCGAAATTCGGGTGCGAATCAATCGAAAACAGCCACAAAAACATTCACCCTTGGTAGGAATCGATCCCACCAACGAAGTGATGTCGTACAATCTTAGATTAACCGCACTACCACTGCGCTATCGATGTGTGGTTCTATGGGGTTCTATGAGATTACTTGAAGTGTCGCGACTAGTGCGAAGAGCTAGCATATAATGATAGATAGTATTCAAAAGAAGACAGTACTAAAATCAAATAAGAAAGATCGAGCAATGGGCCGATAGTGTAGTGGTGTTTAGATGCTGGGCTTTGAGGATGCGATTGATCTGTTCAGAGGGCGTGAGTTCGATTCGATTCGATTTTCAGAACGCTTAGTCGGTTATGCAAAATCTTTGACAAAAGTTTGATCTCATAAAAGAGATAAACATAAGAATATCCCAATTTAAGAGATATTCAAAAAGGGCTTAGTTTCGACACTAAGTTTATAGGCTCCAACAAGCCTCAAGTTGCATAGTTTCTTTTGAGTGACTTTTGACCTGGTTTAGGTAGAGCCTGGAGAGACGGTGGCATTGGTTGGGCATAGTGGATGTGGGAAATCGACAATTGTGGGCTTGATTCTGCGATATTATGATCAGCAAGCTGGAACGGTAAGTAGGTTTCGGTTACTATATAACATGCTTGATTACTGTATTGTGTACGTGTTTACTGTATGAGCTGCTTGGTTAGTATCGTATGCTTGATTACTCTTTAAGCTGTTTGGTTACTGAATCACATGCTTGTTTGTGTTTGTGATGTTGACTGACACTGTTCGCAATGTTAGTTGTGTTGCTGGTGCGAAGGCGACAATTAATAATATGATTTATGCACACAATAAATAAAGACGATAATAATGGTTGGGTAGAGTGAAGATACACTGACGGTTGAGTTTGGATGATGGCTCATACACAACAACAACACTGGATACACGAACAACACACTCACTGACTAATACACAGCAACTGATATAACCACACTGAGCTAGTGATTGAGATTAGCTGATCACAAAACAACGGTCACGAGTTGCCAACGGTGGCCAGAGAACACACGACATGCAAAGCACTATAGAGAGACACACAAGAAACCGCAAACAATAAACAAGAGATCACCGGTTTATCCCAACATCATCCTTCAGTTTGCTGTGTAGGTATTATACTTTGATTACTATATCGTTTGCTTGATTACTGTACCGTGTGCTTGGTTACTCTATGGGCTAAAGCATGTTCAAGCTAAGCAATCAGTTGTTTTCAGCTGACAATCGACGGTGTACCAGTACGAGACTTGAATATCGACTGGCTGCGGAATACGGTCGGAGTGGTAACACAAGAGCCAGTCCTTTTTGCGGCATCGATAGAGGAGAACATTCGAATGGGGAATGAGCACGTGACCGAACGCGAGATGATACAGGCTTGTACGGCAGCGAATGCACATCAGTTCATCACAAAACTACCTAGAGTTAGTTGCATTCCAGGAGTTGGGGCGATTGAAAAAACAAGACAGGGGCAAAAAGGCATGACGGGTTGGGGAGGGGGGAGGGAGAATAAAACGAAAAGAGGGGATATGATGGGGCCAAAACGGTATGCGAAGGGAGGGGAGCGAAAGACAAGACGGGGACAAGCGGTAAGCGAGGGCCGGGAGGTGGGCGAGGGGCGTGTGAGAAGGGGGCCAACCTGAAATTACTCTCATTAAAGGGTTACAAGACGGTCATTGGTCGTGGAGGTATTCAGTTGTCTGGGGGACAAAAGCAAAAAATCGCAATCGCACGCGCGCTCGTCAGAAACCCGAAGATTCTACTCCTTGACGAGGCCACAAGCGCGTTGGATACCGAAAGTGAAGTGGCCGTTCAACGCGCTCTCGATCAGGTTGTTCGCCCATCAGCTTCATTTTTCTTTCTGCGTTGATGGTACTTTCAGTAATTTCAGGTTGCGCTCGATCAGCTCAGCGATGGTACTTTCACTGATTTCAGGTCAAAGGTTAAAGGTCAACTGTGAACGTTTCAGGCTCGTGAAGGTCGTACAACGTTGATTGTCGCCCATCGGCTGTCAACAGTCCGCAGTGCCGATAGAATAATCGTCTTTTCGCACGGCGAAATCGCCGAAATGGGCACACACTCGCAGTTGATGTCTCTGCCAGACGGTGTTTACAGGCGGCTGGTTCACGCACAGGAGATCGGCGAAGCAGATGACGAGTTCATCGATGAAGGTAACCTAAGCAAATTCCACAACCTTCCCGAGCGTTGGGTATCCGATTACCCGAACCTCGAAAATTACCCAAATTTTCGCCGCATTGATAAATTTGCAGATGTTCAATCGGTAAAGCTGAACCGCCCACGTGGCGGTGATGGCGCGCGTACGTGTGGATATCAGAAACAACGATCTCAAGAAGATGAACTGGCCGAGTGCCGCAAAGAGCGTTTAAGTGAACGTATGCGAGAATCATTGGGCTCATTGAAAGTCTACGAATGTGAAACGGAACGCGACAATGAAAAGTTTGGCCAACTTTCTCCTGGAATATTTACCCGAGACAAGTTCCCAGGAAAAGCAAACCAACTAATCTTCCCACTGAATCCGAGATTTTCCGGAAGAATCGCTAATTCCTACAGATTTTTTTTCAGATTTCCTGGAATGTTTCACTGTCTTTTCGGATTCAAAATTATTGATCACCGCTATTTTACAGTATCCGAGACGAGTTGGAAGACGAAGGCGCTAAGGAAGCATCTCTGTTGCAAATCCTGAGATTTTCCAAAAAGGTAGCAAACTTGCAATTAACCTTTAGCCTCACACAGGAAACAATCTCTTTAATCTTACAGTAATCCTTGTCTGGCAGTGCTCCAATATACTCAATTGGGAATGTTCCAATATAATCCATAGTTGGCAAGGTTCCAATAAACCATTTATTTAGCGATATTCCAATACAATTTCCCCTGATTTTCAGGAACTTCCCACTGCCGGTGTGGCGCTCCTATTCACGACAATTCGTGGTCTGGCATGGCCCGTTTTTGCGATAATTTATGGTCGAACATTTTTGGTAAGAGTGTGGTGGGAAGTTGGAATTTTTTGAGTAGTACTCAGGTGGCAGCACAAAATCGTGCGGTGTTGAAAGTCTTGAAGGGAATTTCGCGAAAATACGTTTTACAGGCGTTGTCCGCGATCGATGCCGGTGAGGTGAGCCGCACGACGACGCTGAATTCGATTTGGTTCGTTCTACTCGGTATCGTAACCGGATTGTCGACATTCGCTTCGGGAACACTTTTTGGGTGGGTTGGCGAGAAAATGTCGATGCGTTTGAGGATTGCCGTCTTTACAGTAGGTGATGATACTCGTTGCTGGGGTAGTGTACTTATTTAGAGGGCAGTACTGTACTTTTGTGACGGGAGGTGCTGTAGTTTTGTATTGAGTGATACTGTACTTTGTAGGGTAGTGTATTGCACTTTTTATAGGAGGCGATATTGTGGTTCTGTAGGGGTGGGCACTGTACTTTTTAAGATGGGAAGGGAGGTGTGCTCGTGGTGAGGAAAATCAAGACATGCCGCGTTTTTCTTTGCGGAGATAAAGCAACATTTCAGAACATTCTACGTCAAGATGGACCCTTCTTCGATAGTCCTCTTCATTCGGTGGGTAAATTAGCTGACCGCTTAGCAACTGACGCTCAAAACGTTAAAGCGGTAAGTTCAGTCTCGCTCTCCCGCTCTCTTTTTACTTGCATATTCCTCCTTACTTGTCTCATTCTCTGACGATCTTTCCATCCAGGCTATAGACCAAAGGTTGGCCGAGGTGCTGCAAGGAATTGTTTCGTTGCTGGCCGGCATTACGGTAGCGTTTTCGTTCGGTTGGAATATGGCTCCAATAGGTTTGGTCACGTGTGCGCTGCTGATCGGACTGCAGGGCGCCGTAACGCAGTACTTGAAATTTCGTGGTGCCGAAGACATTCGCGTAGCTACACACGCATCGCAGGTTTGCTCGTCGTGGTTTGCTCGCGCGCTCTCTCTTTCGCATTCGTTTCTGTTGTGTTTGTCACCAATTTGCTTGACGATTGGTGTGGACGACCGACGAAGAGACCAGAAATATTGCTTTACTCGAAAAGCCAGATAGATAAGAATAGAGAACCGCCCGTGGTTCTCGAACTCGAGACGATCACAGAAGACAAACGACATGTCTCACTTATGTAGACTTCTTGTATACAAATTCTTAAGAAGACAGATGTCTGCAAAGAAGCAGATCACCGTATGCAAAAAAGATCACTGTATGCAAATCAGATCACTACCCAACAGTTTCAAATCGTTCATCAAAAGTACAGAATCTTAGGGATTGGCAATGGCGCGCTATTTCGCCACTCCACAAGTTTTATCGAAATAGCCGAATAGCCATTCCGCTAACATTCACTAACCCCCGCTATTCCGCTAACTTTCGCTGGTTAGCGTTGGCACGCTATTGCCCAACTTTGCGTGGTCCATTCACTTGATGACCTTTGAACTCTGCGTTCTGGCCGTTTGACCTTTGAACTGTGACCTTTTCAGTTAGCCACAGAATCGATCGAGAATGTTCGCACCATACAAGCGTTGACCAGACAGCGTCAAATCTACAATTCATTTTGTGCTGCATCAGAGGAGCCACATCGCCGAGCCGTTGTACGAGGTAAAAATTCGCTGCAGCTTCATATTTTTGGGATATCGTGATACTGTGCAATCCGTAAACTTCATTCGTTTACCAAAAAAAATTCAAAATTTTCGACCTGAAATGAATTCGGAGGAAGGTTCAGACACTGAAATGCATAACGCTTTAACTTGAGCGAGCTTTCGGTTCATTTATGCTCGGTAAAAAGACTTTGCGCAAAAAGATACCTGGGAACATGCGAAAAATGGATTGGGCAAACGATTCAAAAGTATTGAGGTGAATGAAAGAAGAATTTTTAGGCATATGGCAAGCGGTGAACTACGCAATGTCGAACAGTTTTATGATGTTTAATTTTGCGATCAGCTATTGGTTTGGTCTGTGGCTAGTGCAACACGGATGGACACAGCCTTTCATCGTCTTTCAGTCAGTTTCTCTTTTTTTTTTTAACCCAAAAGCACTACACAGATAGTGGGAACTTGAATGGAAGATGCTTGTGATGTTGGCTGACACTGTACGTGGTGTTACCTGTACTGCTGGTGCGAAGGCGACAATTAATAATATGATTTATGCACACAATAAATAAAGACGATAATAATGGTTGGGTAGAGTGAAGATGCACTGACGGTTGAGTTTGGATGATGGCTCATACACAACAACAACACTGGATACACGAACAACACACTCACTGACTAATACACAGCAACTGATATAACCACACTGAGCTAGTGATTGAGATTAGCTGATCACAAAACAACGGTCACGAGTTGCCAACGGTGGCCAGAGAACACACGACATGCAAAGCACTATAGAGAGACACACAAGAAACCGCAAACAATAAACAAGAGATCACCGGTTTATCCCAACATCATCCTTCAGAAGAGAAGTCTTCCCAGCCGGGAAATCGCATCTCGTCAACATTCACAAATGAATCGATCACTTGCAGAGTAATCGAAGCGTTGAATATGGCTTCGGTGTCCGTACTTGCTGCGGCTTCATATTTTCCCGAGTATATTCGTGCTCGTCTATCTGCTGGCTTGATGTTCCATATGATGAATCGTATTCCAAAAATAGACAATCTCTCTGAGGCTGGCTCTAAACAGGTAATGACACAAGGGTCACGTCAAGTAGTGTTTTGACCAGACGACGGTCAAACGGCACTTCTGTGTTAACCAGTGTTTGTCGAGGAACAGGAACCATGACGGATATTACACTTCTAAGGGAGCACTAAATTTCGGTGTTCGACTTTTTTATCAGGTCCCCCCCCGTCCAATTTGCTCATAAGGTACTCGAAACTTCAAAAACTTCTTTCAAAAAACTACTCGAAACACTTGCGCATCGCATTACGTAAGAAAAAGAGTAACTGAGCAGAGGGGGTTTAGCTCAGGGGTAGAGCGCTCGCTTTGCATGCGAGAAGTCGGGGGTTCGAATCCCCCATCCTCCAGACGCCATTTTTGCGTCCATTTCACTCGGTTCAATTGTTTTCGAGTGTAACTCCTGGGGACTGCTCCCCACCAATAAACAGCAGCGTGGAAGAATTGCTCGAAATTTCAGCCAATTCAAGGTGATGTGTGTTTGCGTGATGTGTACTTCGCATATCCCACCAGACGTGCATGCCCGGTTCTGAATCATTTAACAGTGTCTGCCTCTGCGGGACGAACCGTAGCCTTGGTCGGTCCAAGTGGCAGTGGAAAAAGTACGGTTGTTCAGCTGCTGGAACGTTTCTACGACACGACCAATGGTGCAGTGGTGAGTATGGTGACATCATTTGCTTACTTTCGGCGTTTATTTCGTACCAACACTGTGTTATATATCGAAACACAAAGCATTCATATAATACAAACACAAAAATGGACGAGATCCTCCGAATGAGATATACGAAAGTTAAGTTTCATCATCCGAATCGATAGTGCATGATATCCGTGTACATCTTATACATATACAGCAGATAAGTACTGATTTAAAGGTTGATTTCACATATCACTTTGGTGTCCCTCACGAACGGTCTTTTTCGCGCTCCGTCGCGACACCTACATTTAGCTAGTATGGTGTGCGAGAAGAAGAAAATTGGATGCGGGGTTGCGTTAGGAAAATTTGCAGTCGGGGATTTCAAGAATGCGGTCGCCCTGAAAAAAGATAGGGATACGTTTCCGTCCCTGATTCCGACTTCGTTCAAGGCGATCGTATTTTTGAGGACTCCGACTTCAAATTTCGTCACCGACTTTTTTTTGCCCAAATCACATTAAAATTTCTCGAACATTTTTACAGAATTATGTCAAAATATGACAAAATATCTGTCTAACCTTTCAGAAATTTGCAGTTAATCGATGGACGTGATATACGTCAATTCAATGTTCGTCATCTGCGAGCAAATATGTCACTGGTTGATCAGCAACCAGCCCTTTTCAATATGTCAATTCGTGATAACATCATCTATGGTCTTGATGAACCACCAAGTCAATGGGATATCGAACAAGTTGCCAAAATGGCCAATATTCACGGCTTCGTCCGCAATTTACCAGACGTATTCTTTTCGCTTGCTATAGATCCACAAAAATCGGTCAAAATATTTCTCCAATTTGTCAAAGTCAACTTGTCATGTGTTTATTATTGTTGTCAAAATTCCGCTCGTTACAGGGCTACGATACGATTGTCGGTTCAAAAGGTGCACAGCTGTCGGGTGGCCAAAAGCAACGAATCGCCATTGCGAGAGCGATGATTCGCAACCCAAAAATCCTCATTCTGGATGAGGCTACAAGTGCACTGGACACTGAGAATGAACTGGTTAGCTGGGCTCCTCGGCGGGGAATTGCACACCTTTCGGAATGAATTATTCGCCTCTGAAGATGCCCAAAACTACTTCAGTATGGAACGGAAGCACTGACGCATCGCAATGAAGTTGCAAAAAAGACCATCGCATAGGAGGGGGTTTAGCTCAGGGGTAGAGCGCTCGCTTTGCATGCGAGAAGTCGGGGGTTCGAATCCCCCATCCTCCAGATGCCATTTTTGCGTCCATCTCATTCAGTTCAATTTTTTGTGCGGCAGTCATTCCTGACCATGGGTTCCCTCATACCTGCACTGATCACTGATACTTATTACTACAAATTTTATGCCCTCAACTCCCACTCAAAATATGTCTACCAGACAAATTCAATTTCAGGCCATCGTCCCCACCACAAAAAAATCGCATTTTAGGTCATTGTCCTGCGTGAAATGCGAACATCGTGTCGTTCGCTCTTAATAAATTCGAATTTCAGGTCGTCCAGGATGCCCTGGATGAGGCTCAACGTGGTCGTACATGTTTAGTGATAGCGCATCGACTGTCCACAATCCAGAATGCTCATTTAATTGTCGTTCTGAAAGAGGGACGAGTCGTCGAATCGGGTACTCACACACAACTGCTCGCCCGAAAGGGACTCTACTTCAGACTCATCCAAAACCAAAAACTGCACTGACCATTTGTTATATTATTGTTGTTATCGGTATTTCCATTACTATTGCATCGTTATTACTATTACTCTTAATGTTTTTCAATTATTACTACTACCATTATTATTTATTCGTCAATAAATAAACTGAAAAGAATACAATCGTAGTGTGAACTTAACATTCCTTAATATAATAATTCAGCTCGAAAATGACAAAATATTAAACCGATGAATAAAATCAAATGAAGACACTCTCAACAAATATTTTAACATCTCAATATTTCACAATTCGATCACCGCAATTTCAACGATAAAAAACACTGACACATCCATATTCGAGAGCTATACAACCATTTATTACAGAGTTCTGAACGATTATGACGTTAATGGAATCACGTCCCACACACGTCAGAGCGGGACACGTTCCAGTTTTGTTAATTGATTGTAAAATTCGATGACCTGAAAAGGCAACTTTTCATGCGGTCGAAAGTAATGGCACTGACAGTGAAATGCGATAAAACACGAGACTTGGTGTGAGTCTGAAATTGTGTGAAAAAAATTTTTCACTGGATTCGTTTATCAAAGTAACAAATCATAATGAGTGATCAGACTGACGAACTTCGTTCGAGGCGAGTAAAAGCATGCTTTCTCAGGTTCTATCTCGCATCATTCATTGAATTGCTTGAAGTATTTCGAGTCGCTCTTCTGCGATGTTTTCCGTTGGATTCGTCCAAATATAAATCAAAATGAATAATTCAAAACATAGCGCATACAATAATAATACTGATTATTGAAAATTAGTATTGCAAACGAATTTCTATCGATTAATAAGAAGGTGACTGACTTGACTGATATCTATCGGTAGTGTTATTGAATGAGGTATTATGAACTCCTATAAATATTGTTATGTCCTTTGTTGATGCGACACAACTACGTTAACAAGGTATTTATTACACACACAGCAATATGGGGTTAAGGGATGCAACAGAACAAGTGACGTGGACTTGATACACAGGCAAACGACTGCAACACAACAACCCAACAAGAACAACTATTCACTGATCTTACAACAATAAACAGGGTTTATATACGTTACTGCTCACTGGACATTTGACTGTACATAGATCAATTACCATTAAGTGTTCATACACAACATTTGACTATATAGAGATCAACTGTCATTATGTTCATATACAACAAATTTAGATGCAAATGTTCAAATGTTCAAATTTCATTTGTACAATCGACGATTTCGTTCGTCATAATCTTCCCAACAAAATCCAAAAAGTTGAGTGACATCTTAGTGATATGGTTCGATAAAAATTCGCATATTTTTTGTCATCTCCTTAAGTGCCCCTTTATGGTGCCATCTTGTTCGCTTATCAATCTGATGAACGTTTGAAAAAAATTGCTGTCTTGCACAAATGAAAATTGCAGCGTTTTAAATTTAATTTCAAAAAATTATATGTTAGCCATTAATTTAAACATAAATTATCAATGAATTACCGATCTCGTTAAAAAATCAACGAATCCGATCGGAGTCCAGGG
>JAPYMA010001641.1:0-13814 GCA_035041965.1 Anisakis pegreffii | reverse complement strand
TCAATGCATGTTATTATATACGTCCATGCCAAATTTTACACTCTCCAAATCACATCACAAGCAAAGTTCGTCATTCGATTATCGATTTCATTTCGTTTGTTTGATCGATTTGAAATGAGATAATACAACAAATTACATTTATTCATTAGAATTCATTTCATTCACTTTTTGAATTTATTTGTTCTTTTTTCATTATTTTTTACAATTACCTGAATTTTGACAATTTTCTGAACAATATTTTTGAATTTTCGCAATTTTTTGAAATATTATTTAATTCCACCAATTTTTGAAAATTATCTTGAATTTTCGCTATTTTTTCCAATACCTTGAATTTCCACTATTCCTTGCCTTATTTTCACAATTTTTAAAAATTACTCTGAATTTTCACAATATTTTGAAAATATTCTGAATTTTTACAACTTTTCTGAATGTCTTGAATTTTCACTTTCTTAACGAAATATTTTGAATTTCCACTAATCCTTCGCTAATTTTCACAAGTTTTTCACAACATCCAGAATTTTCTTGAGATATCCTGAATTTTCGTAATTTTTTTCGAAATATCCTGAATATTTACAATTTTTCTTACAATATTCTGAATTTTCGCAATCTCATACAAAATTTTTTGAATGTTCACAATTTTTGCAGAATATCTTGAATGTTACAATATCCTGAATGAGTCTTCCCTTAAACTACTCATTGCAATTTCCCCGTCATCGTCATTACTTCCATTCTTTTATCAACGAACCCGAAAAATAATTTCCGAAGAAATTATTTCAACTGAAAATATTTTTTCAAAAGACAAAAAGCGACCGATTCGTTTCATTCGTTCTTTCGTTTATTCTTTTCTTTTCATTTTCGCGCAGTTTTATACTCTCTCCGAATCTCCTCTTTTATCTCATTTCGCCATCGATGTCATTACTTTCGACTGCATTCAAAGTTTTCATTACAGGTCATCGAAATTTGCAGTCGATTAACAAAACGCAAATGGGAGTGGGCCAGTTACCAATATCATTATTTCTTCATGAACGAACAACAGCAAAAAATTGTTCGTGAAATGAATGTGGAATTGCCGTCGGGGTATCGATTCGACGGCGTGCGTCTAAATAGGTATGCAGATACATTTCGATGCAATCCTTTTATGCACAAACAAATATCGGTGAATTGATCAGTGACGTCATTTCGTCAATTCATTTGTCCATTTCGCATTCCAATTCGCTAAATTTCCTCTCATCGGTCTCGAAATTAATCCAAAAAACGACATCATTACACTGATAATAATGTGATCGATGTCCCGAATCATTATCGGATGCAATTATAATTATGGCTGCGGTTATTTTAGAATCTATTTTAAGGGTATGGTACAAATGTTTTCCGTGTGTAGCAGTTCGCCGTGGGGATCAACTGATGCGTATTGGATGCATGAGAGATCAGGGGTATACTAACAATGAATATTCCTCCATACCAAAAGAGGACGAATCATCAGTATCGTCAGCCCTCGAAACACGAGTTTATCAAGAATGCATCAGGTCAGTTCAACTTCAACGCGAATTAATTCTATTTCTGAAATAGTTTCCGTTCGTAATGTCGATGTATAATTGCATTTGGATTTGAATGTAACGATGAAATTTATTGGAACGATGACAATTATATAAATAATAATACATAAAAATTATTAAGAATAAAAATATTTTAGAAATATTATAAATAATTATAAAATTTTGAGTATAAAATATTTTAAAATATTATAAATAAATTATAAAATTTTTGAGTATAAAAGTATTTTAAAAATATTAGAAATAATTTATAAAATTATTGAGAGGAAAAATATTCCCATAAATATTATAAATAATTTATGAAATATTTCGAATAAATGTATTTCAATAAATATTATAAATAATTATAATATTATAGAGAATTAAAATATTTCAGTAAATATTATGAATATTAAATAAACGAATATAAATAATTCAAAATAAGCGACAAAAACATTTCGTTTTAATTGATCACCGAAATGTTTTTGTGCTCAAAATCAGTTTTATTTCAGCCAACGATTCTGCCCATTACGATCGGTTGGTGTGGATAATAAAGATGAATTGGATGAATACAACAAATCCAGATTGTGGACTCGTCTCCAGGATGGAGACGGCAATCCGATTGTTGTGAATCAAATCACTCGATTAATAAAGTAAGTGGAATCCCGAAAGTGTTCATTTCCGTTCGAATCGACACAAAAAAACGTTTCATCGCGAAACGATAAACGAATTTCGATGTGAAATATCGTTTCGATGAGTATTAATTCGATATACAAATCGCATTATAAATTGTATTTTGTGACATTCGATCGCATTCAATCACCGAAATTTTTTCAAATATTAATTTTTTTGATGGGGTGAGCGACCTGAAATTTTTCGTGAAGCGCGGCTGAAAAAAAGGTTCAGAACCACCAATTCACACGAACGATGTGTTTAAATGTTAGCAGAATGGGGACAGATTCGTCGCGCGCTTGTGCTAGTTTCTGCGCTGCGCGCGGTTGTTGGCATTCTTGTCCTGGACATATTTGTTCGAAGTTAGTGAGCGTTGCGAATGAGGGCTGAATTTGGTAGAGTGAAACAAATTTAGTTGTTTAGACTGGAATTTTTCGATTTTTGCGGTATTTTGAGAGGTTTTTCAGGTTTTTTGCGGTATGAATGGTTTTTTTGATGTCATTATTTATGGTGTTGTATTGAGTGTTGTTATTTTATTGTAACGTTGAGATGAATATTATTGTTATTAGTGAATAAAAGATGTGGTGATTTTGTCGATTATGCGTTGCCGTAGTTTACCTGGATTACCTGGATTGGCCAGGCTATCAAACGTTTGTAACATTGCTGGCCACAATGCGTTTCCATTCGGTCCTTGATGTTGCTTTCCTTTGCCAGGTGTTACCCAATTTCTTTGTAATATCGTCTTTCCATCTTATTGGAGGTCTCCCGAGTGGTCGGTCTTTTTATTCCTCTTGGGTACCACTCTGCAACTGCTCGAGTCCATCTGCCATCATTTATTCTTGATACGTGGCCTGCCCAACGTAGCTTTCTTTTCCTGTACTCTGCGATCACGTCCCTTACTCCACTTCTTTGGCGAATCTCCTCGCATCGGATGTGTTCCTGCAACGATATTCCTAACATACATCGCTCCATCGCTCTTTGTGTTGTTGTTAGGCGTTGTTCTTCCCTCTTTGTTGTGGCCCACGTTTCACTTCCGTATAATAACGCTGGTAAAACGGTGCTATCAAAGAGGTGAGCGCGGAGGGATTTGCCTATTTTCTCTTTCAGTACATCTTTGATCGAGTTGAATGCCTTCCATCCTGATCTTATCCTTCTTCCAATTTCAGTTTTCATACCTCGGCTCATATTTACCATTTGCCCTAAGTAAGCGTATTCTGTCACTTCTTCGATTTCATCGTCGCCCACTTTTATTCGGCCTGGTGCAGTGTTATTTGACCGCATGAATTTTGTTTTCTTGCGGTTTAGTATTATTTGTTAACATCAATATTAGGTGTTGTATTGCGTTGCCGTAGTATTATTTATTATTATTTATTATTATTATTATTGTTAACATCAATATTAGGTATTTCTGCCGATAACAGGCGTCACCGTGCCGTTATCACTGATGTGCTCACTCGTGTGCTCACATACGCTTCACACACATCAGTCGAAGCCTATGCGTTAGCCTGATCATCACCGCGCTAAGCGTAAATCTAAGATTAAGCATACTGATTTCAATTCGAATCACATCAGGTAAAGCGGTAATCGAAGCACATTCGCGCAGTGGTGCCCGTTAGCAGTAAAACTACCTTATTACTTGTGTTATTGTTGTTATGATTGATGAGAATTATCGATATAATTGAGTAAAAGGATGTGACGATTGTTTTTTGAAAATTATTATTTGCAGTTTGGTTGCGATTCGATGCGTTGAAGTTCTCTTTACTTATTGTACATTCAAAACAACAACGGTTATAGGCACGAATTTATAGTAGTGGTTAAGATTAAAGTGAGATAAGGAATTAATGATAAAAGATGGGTAATCTTGCATTTAAGGTCAGTAAAATCAAAACAGCATTTCGTTCGTTCACATTCGCAGTTGGTAGGCCTAAGCTCAAGCCCAAGCCTAGGCTTAAGCCTAAGCCGAAGCATAAGCCTAAGCCTAAGCCTAAGCCTAACTACACCTACCCTCAACTGCGAATGTGAACGAACGAAATGCTGTTTTGATTTTACTGACCTTAAATGCAAGATTACCGATAAAAGATGTTAGGAAAAGTATAAATTTTCGATGAATTCGTAAATAAGATAAAATGTTTCGATGGAATATGGATACTGCAAACTAGGAATGAATCATAAGATCATCGTAAGTTACTCGAGACAGTCTTATGATTGTCGAATGATGCTGTGATTCTAGGATCCTATGACAATTATGTAGACTGTTCTATGTGTCGAAATTATGCCGGTTTTGAGTATCTCTTGAATTGAGATATTGCTGTGTTTATCTCATTAATGAGATCAAACAATTAGTCAAAGAATTTGCATAATCGACTAATCAATCAATCGATCTGAATAATCGAATCGAATCGAATCGAATCCAACTCACGCCCTCTGAACACATCAATCACACCCTCAAAACCCACCATCCCCACACCACGACCCTTTACTCTATCGTTTCTATTTCACTTAACTACTCTCTGTTTGAGTACCATCATCATTTTATGCACCAGCTTTTAGCGCTAGTCACTGCGACAGTGTGTGTTGCCGTATTATTATTATTATTAGTTGTTGTTGTTATTGTTATTACTATTATTAATATTGAAATGAATGTTATAATTAATGTTTCGTTGGAATAATTGACGTGTTTAATGATAAGTGAATTGAAGTGTGCACTCAAACAAACAAACAAATAAATAAGTCTAAATGAATGGAATGAAACGGTTATTATTTCACCATCGAAAGAGTCTGGTTAATGGGCAGTCGGTATTACGTGACTCGGTGAGGTGCCTGCTGCGCCCCCCGAGGAATCTGCCCTACCGAGGCATTTACCGAACTGACGGTGAGGTGGCCAGGAAGGACGAACTGCTACTGTGTCAGTACAGAATGAACTACCACCCGGGACAGAATGTTCGTCGGTTGCAGTCTTATTTTACTTTGAACATTTTAATTCATAGCGTATTATCATGATTATTAGTGTTATTTATTCTTTTTATTACTTTTATTATGAATGCTATAATTATTTGTTAATATGGTTTTATAGGTGACCTTTGACCTTTGAAGAGTTGCAGCTCGTCGTTTAGAATTCAGTGTTTTAGGTATACCTGCAAAGGGATCGAGGTCAATTGCTGCTCAAATCATCGTGTGATGGCACGGTGATGCTGTCGAGGGAGTTGGTGCATCCGGATCTGTCGATTCCCGAAATGAAGTCGGAATACGAACATCGAATTGATCAACCTATTTATAAGTTAACCTTTAATGTGGTACCTCTGGAGATGTCGAATACATTTAGGTTGAGTGCGTTGATTTGACGAACGGAGGGGGGGGGTAAGGGGATATATGCAGATGGAGATATAATAGGGACAGATAGTATTGTAATTAGTTTTGTGATGTTATTGTTTTATGTTGTTATTATTATTATTATTATTATTATTATTATTGTTATTATTATTATTATTATTACTATTGTTATTATTATTATTGTGACTGATATCATTGTTACATTAGTAAAGCAGTAAACATTTTTTTGATTTGATGTTTTGAGTCATTTGTTCCGCGGATAGAATGGGATTTGCATCGAAAGCCCTGATTGAACAGTATATTTTGATGAATTTTTGTCGTTATTATTGCTGTTCGTTTGTATTATGTAGTTTGTAGTTTGAACTGTTATTATTGTGGCTGATCATAGATCAAAATTTAGTGCCCGCCCACGCTCGTGGTACTACACGCTTGTTGTATCCTCGTCGGCAACACTTAAAGGCCTAGGCCTGGGGCCTTCAACTCGAGTTTGAGCTATTAACGCGATGCGAATTCATTTGTTCTTGTTGTGTGGGCGTTTCTCACCAAAATCGCCGAATTTGGCAGCCATCCAACGTTTTCCCGCCAAATTTCTTCAACGGCAGCCTAAAAATGGCTTTTCGGCAGCACTATATTCGACAATGGGCGTCGCCAAAGACCTGATCATAACGAAACGATGCGCGCAGCGTCTGAAAGAGGTGAGTGAGTGGGTGGGTGGATTGGTAAGTTGATTGGCCAGTTTTATGGGCGGGGCTTATTTTGGCCATTCGCGACCGTAACATAATTTTTGCACTTTGCGACTGGACGATTTTTCGTGTGCTTTTGAAAAGTTTTTTTGTATGGTTTCTACACGGGGATTCCGTTTGCTTCATGATTTCTCGGAGCCGTTTCGCACGCGCACTTGCTGTCTCCGCTCCGGAGTCGATTATCGGAGTCGTGGAAAGAAATGGGCACTTTTTTACTTTGGGGGGCTGCACACGAGCAAGCTCGCGTACAACAATACAAACGTACGCTCGTACACTATGAACGACGCTTTCACATGGACCGAGGCCACGCCCACTGCGCATGGCCTCAGCCTAAGCGTAGTCACAGCCTAAGCCTAAGCCTGAACTCACTTGCTAGCCTCTGTTGTGACATCGAGCGATCTGAGGCTACGCTTAGATGAGGCTGAGGTCACACTTAGGCTGAGGCCATGCGCAGTAGGCGTGGCATCGGTTGTCATACGCAAGCGTGCTTGCGTGCGACCCCCCTCCCCCCCCAAAGTAAAAAAGTGCCAAGAAATACTCTGCAGGTGGCTGCAGAAGGTGAATTCCTGCGTGTTATTATTATTGTTATTATTATTATTTATTATTATTATTGTTATTATTATTATTGTTATTATTATTTATTATTATTATTGTTATTATTATTATTATTATTATTATTATTATTGGTATTGTACAATATATATAGTTATCTCAAGTGAAGTAATCTCATCTATTTTATTTCTATTTTTTATTTATTTGTTCGCGTACAATTGGTTTATAAAAAATTGTTTTTAGTCGGTACCATTTATTGTAGTTATAATAATATTGTTATTATCATCTCAACGATATCAACTCTGCCCTAAATTTGGCCTGTATAAAGTATTTTGCTTATTTTTTCGGTTGTGTTATTATTATTATTATTTACATCAAGGTTTATCAACCAAGAATGCGAGATGGTATTCAGCGGGGGGTGGGGTGGGGTGGAATAAGGTTTGACGTGTATATTGGTTAGTTGAGCACGCTCACGTGAGACAGCCGAGGCCACTTGTCCCACTGCGCATGGCCTCAGCCTAAGTGTAACCTCAGCCCTATCTAAGCCTAAGCCTCAGATCACTCGATGCTCCAGCAGAGGCTAGCAAGCGAGCTCAAGCTCAGGCTTAGGCTTAGGCTGATGAGACTACGCTTAGGCTGAAGCTATGCGCAATGGGCCAGATGGCCTCGGTCTATGTGAAAGCGTCGTCGTTCGCAATGTGTGTGAGCGCGTAGGTGTGATGTTGTACGCGAGCCGGCTGGCGTGCGACCAACCCAAAGTAAACCATTGCCAGCTTGTTTTGTATGTATGGTTTGCACGCGGTTTCCGTTTGCTGCATTCAGGATTTGAGCGTTGACGGAGTCGGAGCCATTTCGCACGCACGCTTGCTGTCTCCGCTCCGGAGTCGACTGTTCGCCAGAGCGGAGTCGAAACTGGAGATGGGTGTCGCGCGTCTGCGGACGGCTTAAATGAGAAAGCGCTAAAATATACTCCAGATTAGACGATTGATTCTCTGCCCACCACCCACCTCCTGATGTTTTAAAATAAAGAATTTGCGCAAATGTATAATTGCAAATAAAAGTGGAAAATTTCCAAGTGAATGCAAAATCTCGATTTTAACAGAAAACAAAATTGCCCACTACCACCACCACATCATACTCGATTTTTTCGTCGCGGTTCGCCATTAAACTCGTGTATATCTCTCACTGAAAATACACAGTGAAACTTTGCAGATTACCTGGCGACCTGTCTTCGCGCTCTGCGTGGGCGTAGGTCTACGGATCCGGATGTTACTCGTTGTTGAGCAGACCTTTTCCATATCTGACCGAACATTCTGACGAGTGCTTCATCCCATCTCATTCGTGGTCTGCCCAGGCGCTTCTTCACTCCGCTCGGAATCCACTGCGTTATTCGACTAGTCCAACGGTTATCATTCATTCTCGCCACGTGCCTAGCGCATCTTCTTTTGCTGATATACATTTCGTTTACTATGTCTTTCAGTTTGGTCATCGAACGTAGTTTCTCATTTTTTATCGTATTTCTCCGTGACACACTACACATCCGTCTTTCCATTGCTCTTTCTGTTGCAGCAGATTTATCACCTGTAACTGTTGTGGTTGCGCACGTTTCACTTGCGTATAACATGGCCGGAAGGATTGAAATATTTGTTCTGATTCTTATTGACAGCGTTTGATGTGTCAATAGCGTTCGATATTTTCCGAGTGCTGTCCAACAGCTCTCCTCCTTTCCGAGTGCTGTCCAATCAGCTCTCCTCCTTTCCGAGTGCTGTCCAATCAGCTCTCCTCCTTTCCGAGTGCTGTCCAATCAGCTCTCCTCCTTTCCGAGTGCTGTCCAATCAGCTCTCCTCCTTTCCGAGTGCTGTCCAATCAGCTCTCCTCCTTTCCGAGTGCTGTCCAATCAGCTCTCCTCCTTTCCGAGTGCTGTCCAATCAGCTCTCCTCCTTTCCGAGTGCTGTCCAATCAGCTCTCCTCCTTTCCGAGTGCTGTCCAATCAGCTCTCCTCCTTTCCGAGTGCTGTCCAATCAGCTCTCCTCCTTTCCGAGTGCTGTCCAATCAGCTCTCCTCCTTTCCGAGTGCTGTCCAATCAGCTCTCCTCCTTTCCGAGTGCTGTCCAATCAGCTCTCCTCCTTTCCGAGTGCTGTCCAATCAGCTCTCCTCCTTTCCGAGTGCTGTCCAATCAGCTCTCCTCCTTTCCGAGTGCTGTCCAATCAGCTCTCCTCCTTTCCGAGTGCTGTCCAATCAGCTCTCCTCCTTTCCGAGTGCTGTCCAATCAGCTCTCCTCCTTTCCGAGTGCTGTCCAATCAGCTCTCCTCCTTTCCGAGTGCTGTCCAATCAGCTCTCCTCCTTTCCGAGTGCTGTCCAATCAGCTCTCCTCCTTTCCGAGTGCTGTCCAATCAGCTCTCCTCCTTTCCGAGTGCTGTCCAATCAGCTCTCCTCCTTTCCGAGTGCTGTCCAATCAGCTCTCCTCCTTTCCGAGTGCTGTCCAATCAGCTCTCCTCCTTTCCGAGTGCTGTCCAATCAGCTCTCCTCCTTTCCGAGTGCTGTCCAATCAGCTCTCCTCCTTTCCGAGTGCTGTCCAATCAGCTCTCCTCCTTTCCGAGTGCTGTCCAATCAGCTCTCCTCCTTTCCGAGTGCTGTCCAATCAGCTCTCCTCCTTTCCGAGTGCTGTCCAATCAGCTCTCCTCCTTTCCGAGTGCTGTCCAATCAGCTCTCCTCCTTTCCGAGTGCTGTCCAATCAGCTCTCCTCCTTTCCGAGTGCTGTCCAATCAGCTCTCCTCCTTTCCGAGTGCTGTCCAATCAGCTCTCCTCCTTTCCGAGTGCTGTCCAATCAGCTCTCCTCCTTTCCGAGTGCTGTCCAATCAGCTCTCCTCCTTTCCGAGTGCTGTCCAATCAGCTCTCCTCCTTTCCGAGTGCTGTCCAATCAGCTCTCCTCCTTTCCGAGTGCTGTCCAATCAGCTCTCCTCCTTTCCGAGTGCTGTCCAATCAGCTCTCCTCCTTTCCGAGTGCTGTCCAATCAGCTCTCCTCCTTTCCGAGTGCTGTCCAATCAGCTCTCCTCCTTTCCGAGTGCTGTCCAATCAGCTCTCCTCCTTTCCGAGTGCTGTCCAATCAGCTCTCCTCCTTTCCGAGTGCTGTCCAATCAGCTCTCCTCCTTTCCGAGTGCTGTCCAATCAGCTCTCCTCCTTTCCGAGTGCTGTCCAATCAGCTCTCCTCCTTTCCGAGTGCTGTCCAATCAGCTCTCCTCCTTTCCGAGTGCTGTCCAATCAGCTCTCCTCCTTTCCAGTGCTGTCCAATCAGCTCTCCTCCTTTCCGAGTGCTGTCCAATCAGCTCTCCTCCTTTCCGAGTGCTGTCCAATCAGCTCTCCTCCTTTCCGAGTGCTGTCCAATCAGCTCTCCTCCTTTCCGAGTGCTGTCCAAACAGCTCTCCTCCTTCTTTCGCATCCCCCTTCAGAGCCAAGTGAACTATGCAGATTACCCAAGTAAACTTGAGTAAGCGCTAGTTTCTCGATAATTCCTTACTAATTTCTCGACGATTGTAAGGCAACTGAACACTCTCCTTTACTAGTCAAGCTCACCAATAACTCGTTTCGTTTATGGCTGCTGTTCACATGATCGCAATGATCACATCACTGATCACTTACCTGATCACTTCACATGATCACATCACTGATCACATCACTGATCACTTCACATGATCACATCACTGATCACTTCACTCTGCAATGCAGCACAAAATTCCGATCTGAACGATTAGAACGGATTGCAATTGAATTCGAAAAGAGTGTGAATTCGGCTGCAAATGTCATGGAAAATTTTAGCAAATGATTGGCGGCATTCGGCATTATCGATAAAATTGATTTGGTACGGTAATTCTATAACAGTTATAATTCGTCTTCGATGGATGTAAGCATCATAAAAATCGAATCGCGTGATCAAATGTTCAAACTTTATCTGGTGAATTGACGATTTCGTTCGTCACAGTCTTCCCAACAAAATCTGTAGAAATTTTTGTGGACATCTTAGTGATTTTTTTCGATAAAAATTTTGTTCATATTTTTTGTTCATCTTCTTAAGTGCCCCTTTACGGCGCTATTTCGTTCGCTTATCAATCCGATGAACGCTTGAAAAAAATTGCTGTCTTGGATATTAAATAATGGATATTTAATAGTTGAATGACTGCGTTCGATTGTTGATAACATTAGTTTGGTACGGTAGTTTTTGGACGGTTGGAATTCGTTTTCTATGGTTACACATCTTAAAGCATAATCGCGTGATCAAATGCTTACACTGCATTTTTACAAAAAAAGACTTTGTTTGTCACAATCTTCTCAACAAAATCAACAAAAATTTTATTGCCGTCTTAGTGATTTAGCTCGATGGAATTTTTCATATTTTTTATTCCCATTAAGTAGCTTTCCACATCGCCATCTTGATCGCTTATCAGTCCGTATGACGCATGATCTTTTAGTGGTCTCTAGCTTTTCGAATCGCTGCTATACACCAATGAACATTCGAATATTCTAAATTCATTTTAAAAATTATACGGTAACCAAAAGGTCAGAAAAATGAATCATGATCAGACGAATCAATAAATTAATGAATCAGTCGAATAAACGGATCTGATCTGAATCCACGGTTCCATAAGCGCATTGATTATGCGTACAAAAGGAGGCTACAACAAAATGTGCATCGAAGTAACAGCACTGACTAAATTGCTCATTTGGATTATTTTGCATTTGCATTTTCAATTCTAGAGAAATACACCTCAGAAGCCTTTTATTGCAGTTGTCATTCGTATGTTCGAAGGTGCGCTTAGATTTAGGCAGATGGCCATTCGAATTAGCGCTATTGATGCGTGATGGAGTGTGAGCATTCTGAAATGGGCGATGAAGATGCGTTGAGAGGGGGCATTTGTAGGGTTTGGCACATTCACTGAACAGTCTCCTCAACTGTAGACGTGCATAATCTTATTGATACCATCGGATAGGGAGGTGATGAGCTTGTGACTGCGATTAGAGAATGAACGTTGTGATAATTGTTGTTCGTCGTGATCGCACATCATCCGATTTCACTCTGCAATTCAGCACCGATCACAGCGTATTGCGATTCAACCGAAATGCAAATTGAAATTTAGATGAGGAAATTTGACTGGAAATATCGGTGTATTGCATTTTGTTCATTTTATTTGTATTTTCATGCGTCCCATTCATTTTCATTTGCTTCGATAAGTTGCCATTCAATATATATGTAACGGTTGTTGAATGAATATTTAATAATTGAATGACTGAAGAGGCATTCGAATGTTGATAAAATTAGTTTGGTACGGTAATTTTATGACTGTTGGAATTCGTTTTCGATGGCTGCATCATAAAGCATAATCGCGTGATGAAATGCTCACACTGCATTTTTTACAGAAAAATGACTTTGTTTGTCACAATCTTCTCAATATAATTTGTAAACAATTTTATTGCCGTCTTAGTGATTTTGTTCGATGGAATTTTTCATATTTTTTGTTCTTCTGAAGTACCTTCCCATGGTGCCATCTCATTCGCTTATCAATCCGCATGACGCACGAACTTTTATTGGTGTTTAGCTTTACGGATCGTTGCTATACACCAACGAACATTCGAATGTTCTCGATTCATTTTGAAAATAATACGGTAACTGTAAACACTACCATACAAATGAATTGTGATCATACCAAAATAAGTTAACGAATCAGTCGAATAAACGAATCTGATCAGAATCACCGTGCGCAATGTGAAATCATTTGAACGTTCAATGAATATTGCTCAGTTCTAGAAAAGTGCACCGCAGGAGTATTATATTGCAAGTTGTGTCAGTATTATCCGTTATTCCGTTCGATGATGAGCTTAAATTCAGTCAGATCGCCGCCATTCCACTTGGCGCTATTGAGGCATAGTGGAGTTTGAAGATTCTGAAGGGAGCGTGATTGCATGAGCGACGAAGATCTATTGAGAAGGACATATTCCGTGACCGGTCTCCTCAGGCCGATTATATGCGCAGCATCCGATCTCGCTCCGGAAAGCAGCCCAGATCAAGGCGTATTACAATTGGAATTGGATTGGCAGGAAATGGACACCGTCGAGATTACCGTATAAACGCGAATACCACTTGTATTGTTGTCGTGGGGATAGGTTCTGATCTCGTGAGCGTGCTGAAACAACGGATTTTTTGATTGATCTTGATACGAATATGCGAATTGATTTACTTTCGTATTTCAGAACAGAATTATGCTCTCGCAGATCACAAATATCGCATCTGATTGGAATCGTAATTCGAAATTGAAAATAGTGAAATCGGTTGCAAATGTGACGAAGGATGTTATCAGAGGCATTCGATTGTTGATAAAATTGGTACGGTGATTTTATGACTGTTGGAATTCGTTTTCGACGGCTGCATCATAAAGCATAATCGCGTGATGAAATGCTCACACTGCATTTTTTACAGAAAAATGACTTTGTTTGTCACAATCTTCTCAACAAAATCCACAAAAATTTTATTGCCGTCTTAGTGATTTTGTTCGATGGAATTTTTCATATTTTTTATTCTCATTAAGTACCCTTCCATGGCTCCATCTCGTCGCTTATCAATCCGATTAGCACATAAACTTTTAGTGCTCTTTAGTTTCTTAAATCGCTGCCATACATCAATGAACACTCGAATGTTCTAGCTTCATTTTAAAACATTTTACAGTAACCATAACGACTGTCATATAACTGAATCACGATCAGACGAATCAATAAATTAATGATTCAGACGATAAACGAATCCGATCAGAATCACCCTCCGCAATGCCACACTTTTAATGCAATCAGCATTACAGCAATATAAGATGCGATAAAATATACTGAAATAATATCACTGATTAAATTATCCATTTGGCTTAATTTGTTGATCTTTAATAAAGTGAATATTCAATGAGTATTGCTTAATTCTAGTGACACACACCTCAGAAACATTGCA
>JAPYMA010001639.1:0-39385 GCA_035041965.1 Anisakis pegreffii | reverse complement strand
ATTTTATTATAAACCTCAAACTTAAAATAAAAACCATCTCTCAAGATAAATTAAAATCAAAATAAACCCAAGAAAAGAAAAAATAACTTTTAAAATAAACAAACAGAAATGGCATGGAACAGAAAGCAAAATGGCATAGGCATATAAAAAGTACCACTCAGGCACAATATGGGCCGGCCTCACCATGGGATCAGACTCAATAAACATCTCAGGATCACCTAAAAGATAAGGAGCTAAAAAACAAAACACCACAAAAACAAATCATACAACCAAATTAAGAGCATCTTTAACTCAAAACTCAGGAAAAAAACAAATTTTATCATAATCCCCATGACAATAAAGCTTTGATGTACTCCCAGTCTCATGTAAAAACAAAAGATGAGCCAAGACAAAAACCAACAACCCGTAAGGCAACAAAAAATGAACTACAAAAAAAAACTTTAAAGTAGCCCTGGAAACTGTAAACCCACTTCAAATCCAAGTAACAATAGCAGGCCCCCAAATAGGAATGACACTTAACAAACTAGTAATAACCACAGAAGCTCAAAACCTCATTTGGGCTCAAACCAAAACATAGCCCATAAAGGCTTCCGCCATTAAAAGCTTAAGCGCTATTGTAAGCTTAAGCGCTATTGTAAGCCTAAGCGCAATTGTAAGCTTAAGCGCGATTGTAAGCCTAAGCCCAATTGTAAGCTTAAGCGCTATTGTGAACTTAAGCGCTATTGTAAGCTTAAGCGCTATTGTAAGTGTAAATGCAAACCTCAGAACGTAAATATCTCGGCGAGTATAGTCTTCTACATATGGTCTTACATAAAATTTTATCTTTAGGTATATGACGACGACTCGTTAATTCTAAAACTAAATGCATACGCATTACACACATAGGTACATATTAAATTTGAATGAATAAATGCTAAATCAATTACGTTCCATTATAAATGTTTAATCAATTGCAACAGCTAGATGACGCACGTGACCGACTCACTCACTCACTTATCTATTCGTTGTATTTTGTTGCTTGCACGCTTACCAGATTCTTTATTACTATTATTATTAGTATTATTATTATTATTATTATTGTTATTATGATTATTAATTATTATTGTTAAACGTATATTCATGAGTTTATGTGTAGTATAGTTAAATAGCTATAATGCGATAATGGATACAAGTAATTACACGCCATCATGACACTAGCTAATAGATAAGCTTCGGCGAGTAACCACAAACCTGAGATTTCCCTTCATAACACATTCGATAACATTGGAACTGTATTCCAGCTGTTATTAAACAGCACTACGAGGAAGACGTGCTTCGAGTCACCAGTCAGCAACTCCACTCTACACGATGAGTGGTCCAGGCGAACTTTCCAGACCTACCGCTAACTTCATAAGACTATTCATAAGTTCATAACATCAAACACCAGGGCTGGTTTGACAGCAGAGCAAAATTTCTCCGAGCAACTGACCAGCGATTGACTGGCGGGCCAACATGTTTTTCGATTGTTTTTTGCTTGTTTTTTTTCGAACATGTTTTTCCCTTATCTGTAGGCTTAGGCTTTTTGCAAAAATCGTGAAATAGTCCAAGCAAAGTAGCTCCACAACGACTTGCGCTGGTTAAGTAAAGGCCAAGCACTGGAGCGTTTCTGGGCACTGCTGGATGAGGTCAAGGCCTTCCTGAGCCTAAGCAAGACGTGAATTGCAAACGACCACCTTGCCCTTCTGCAAGATGAAATATCCATGTGCAATGTGGCATTTTTGACTGATATTTTTGGTCATCTGAAGCAGCTTAACCTTCGGCTGCAGCGGAAAAGCAAAACCAGATTGTTTACCAAGAAACTGGAGCTGCTCCAGTCAGACATAACTTGTGGCAGGCTCCTGCACTTCAGTGCACTGAAATCACAGGCACGGGGACAAGTGACAGCTAGCTATAGTGGTGGATTTCATCAAACAGCTACAGGCCAACTTCAAGTCCAGATTTGACGACTACTCCATCCCGAGGGACAGCATCGCTTTTGTTCGTGACCCTTTCGCTGTCCGAAATACGGATATATCCTCCCTGTCTAAAGAAGCCATCCCCTGGTTGGATGAGGCCGCATTTCAGTTGGATCAACTTCTTAGAGTTTTGTAATTGAAAGCACAAACCCTCTCAGAATCTCAGCTGATCACAAATCCGAATCTAGGTCAGTCAGACGGCGAAAACTCGAGAATGGAATGGAATTTTATGGGCCGTTCTTCAACCTCTTGTCAGTTAAGCCTCAAATGCCCTCTCCTCAAAGCGTGCTAAACCCCTCAGAAGATCCTTTAGGTGCCCTCGTAGGTGGTTGCCCTCCAGCCTGCCCGCTCTCGTCTCACTCAACCCCACATATTGCCAACAGCCTCATATCGGAATCTTAACTCGAATTTATGCATTATTAATTTCTCCACTTCTATTGCACATTTTATCACTATTCCCCAATCCTTTGACCAATCAAATATACTAAAATAGCGACCGTTAAATTTAAAAAAAAAAATTAAATCCTTCAAACCCCCAGCGAATCGAATTTCAGGTTGCGCTTGGTACCATTCGATAGTGATATTCGAGAATGTTAACGTTAAATGTCATCGGCCATAAGCCATTTACGTTTCACTGATCAAATTTGAATGGAATATTTTACGTTTCACAAAAATACTCAATGTTCAATAGGAGCAAAAAGAAATTATTCATTTGCAATTTTCACCAACGGAAAACATTTTTATCGCTAGATTAATTGACTCAATACGAGTAATGAATTCTTTCAAAGTTATCTTGTGAACAAACTTACGTCTCTGCCTTCAGAAACGAGTACAACTTCTCCTCTCTCACCGCAGCACTATATCACTTCAATACAACGATAGCAGCAGCTGTATGCTTATAAAAACTTAAAGCGCTCTTCTATAAACCATTGCATTCTTCTCAAATTTGTGCCGATAATTTGCTGTGTTTCTTCAACACGCTTTCACCTCTTCCCGTATGCTTTCCCGGGAAACTGAAGCCTAACCGAATCCCATTTTCTCACTCCCATGGGTATTAATCTTCCACTCACAAATCTTTTTTTACTAGCTAAAATGTCAATGTGGAAAACCAGACAGGCAAAGGAAGCGTTTAGGGAGGCGAATTTTTAAGGCGAGACGTAGAATAGACAGAGAAACAAAGAAACAAAGAAGACAACCAGAGAACACGAAGTCTTAAAATGATTTCGTAGTTGTTGGCAATGTTTTGTGAAGCGAGAAAGAAGTTGGTTAGTCAGCAAAAAAAATGTTGCAGCGTTATATTATTTATTAACTTATCACGCAGCACTATATCTAACGCAAAAGTTTTAAGCAGGAGGCGATATGAGAAGGCTGATATTTATTCAATCTTGTGTTTATGTTTACTCTGCCAACGACATGCTCTGCATAACTTTACTTTACTATCATTACGTACTAGTTACTTTATTGGTGTTTCACATGTTTAAATATATTATTATTGTTACTATTATTATTATTGTTATTATCGTTATTATTGTTATTGTAATTACTAGGTTGTTATTATTATTATTATTGTTGTTATTATTATTATTGTTATTATTATTACTATTAATACCATTATCATTATTACTATTATTATTATTATTATTATTATTATTATTATTATTATCACTGTTATTATCATGACATATAATATTGTACGCTGTCAATATGTATTATTAATTATATCTTATTATTACGAAGCAGTTCCAGTTTTGAAGACTTCTCAAGTGAGCGCAGTGTAAGAGCGGTTCGATCAGTAGTGGGGTAGGTTCCGCAAGGTCGCGGGTTCGATTCCGCCCTGCGGCCAAAATTTTTGCCGGCGACAGAGCGGTGACGCGTTGTGCCACAGCAGCCGATGACCAAGAAACAGCTGAAAATCGTTGTTGTGGGTGACGGAGCGTGTGGCAAAACGAGTCTGATCATTGCGCATTCGGGTGGCGACTTCAATGAACACTACACACCGACCGCGTTCGACGATTACGCAATCGAAGCGTTGATTAACGGAAAAACGGTGAGTCATTGTGCCAAAAAATACCTTATCGTCTTGTCATACTTTGCCACAAAGTTTTCGATAAACCGGGGAGGGGGCATTTCGCCAAATGTTCCCCGACTAAAATTTCTTCTGGTGAAAAATTTGCTTGCCTGCAGAAAATGATAACCGTTTGTGATACGGCCGGCGAGGACGACTACAACCATCTGAGACCGTTAAGCTATCCGGATGCGGACATATTTCTGGTTTGCTATTCGGTCGAACGGCCCGAATCACTCAAAAACATCAAGGACAAATGGATCCCTGAGGTAAATATTTCACGGAGCCAAGCGTCATCCCCGAAGTAAGCGTTTGACGGGGCCAAATGTCAACACTGAGCTAAGTGTTTGACGGGATCAACGGTTATCCGTTAGGTCGACAGATCCGTAGGTCAAAAGCCACTCAAGTCAAAACCCCAAGTCTTTAGCTGTCCAAAAAAGTCATTCTTTTCTCCGCTTCACCGTTCAGATTCGCCGTTTCTGTCCCGATGTGCCAATTTTGATTGTTGGCAACAAGAAAGACATACGCGATCGTTGCACTCGTCGTCCCAACAACCCTAAACCATCCCCGGAACGGCGCCCACAAGAGGTCGGCACCGCAACCGGGTCATCGACACCAGTGGACGGCGTGCAAAAAGTGACGGGGCCGTCAAGCAGTCCGCAAACGTCGTCGCAAAAACGTCGTCCGAAAGCGTCTCCTGCCGGCAGTGTGGAGAGTCGGTGTGGCGCTTGTACACCTCGTCAGCATTCCTTCGACGAACTGGTCACATTCGAGGACGCAACCGAATGCGCCAAAGAGTTGAGTGCGCATCACAAGGTGCTGGAGTGTTCCGCCAAAACTAAAGAGGTACTGCGGTATTTCGCCAAATTTATAACTTCTGCCAAAAACAAAAAAATTTGAAAATAATTAATTTCAGGGTATTCGTTGCGTATTTGACACAGCGATTCGGTTGGCCACCTCGCGTCATCATGCTCATGCCAGCAGCCGTATCCTAGAGGCGCTCATGAAACTTAAACTCGTCTTCTGAACACATCCACTACCGAAAACTTGCTCTATTCTCAAGGACGCGCGTATGCGTGCGCGTGCGTGCGTGCGTACTTGCACTCGCACAGGCACATGCGCATACATAAAAAACACAACGATCTCGTTCACTCATTCGTGAGGGATGTTAGGAAAGTTTGTCCGGGTCATTTCGCCAATATTGGATCATTTCGCATGCATTCGATAACCTTCCAAACGACGTATTTGCCGACTGACCACTCAGCCACATCCACTGGCTTGTTCTCCCCACCCTGCAAATCACCACACCTATTGGCAAACTTTCCCCACCCTGCGAATCACCACGCTTATTGGCAAACTCTCCCCGCCCTGCAAATCACCACGCCCATTGGCAAACGTTCTCCACCCTACAAATTACCACGCCTATTGGCAAACTTTCCCCACCCTACAAATTACCACGCTCATTGGCAGAGTAACCGTGCCCCTCAAGAACTTTCTTAACAACCCAATAGCATTTACCATATTTATTTGTATTTGTATGGGTTGAATGTCTTATATACCTACATATATACATAGATATGTGCACACAAATATTGTATGTTGTGTTTTCGTTTGCATGGCTATAATTTACTTTTATGAAATGTTTTCGTTGTATTTTGTGAATCAATTCCCTTGGCGATATGTACGCGTGCGTAAAAATTTTCATAATGATCATTATTAACAGTACGATTCAAACAATTGAGCGTATATTACAGCGTATTTAGGTAGTTAAGGGTCAAATGTCACGACATGAACGTTGGCGAAAGCACCGAAGCCATCAGCAATGATTCGGTCATGAACGCAGGCGACCAAGCGCTTGGCGACAGGATAGCACCACCTAAGGCTTGTGGCGAATAGACGTCCGGGCAGAGTACATAGGGACTCAGAATCAGTGGACTCAACACATACGGGTTGATGACGTTCGGTGAGAGAACGTACGGATTGAGGATGAACGGTGCGCCAAAGATTGGCGAGAGAACGTAGGGTGAGAGTAGATACGGCGACACAATGAAGGGCAAAAAGAATGCTGGACTCAACACGTATGGACCGAGCACAGAGACGTCAAGCAGTAGAACACTGAAAATAGACGGGGACAGCACCACAGGCCCCAGAATCGACAGACCCGACATCGGCGAGAAAACAAAAGGCGCCAGCACCAAAGGTGCCAAAACCGATATTTGGCGTTTCGAGCGTGATCGTTCAGTTGCGTTCGCGTTCGCGCTCGTCGACTCGCGTTGCGGTCCTTGGGTGAACTGAAGAGGAGGTGGACAATTAGAGACAGAAGGAAAGAGAGAAAAAAATAGAATGCCAGATGAAGAGATGATGAGAGAAAAAAGGGAACGAACCGCTGTGGGCTCGTTTCGAGCCACTTGCTCGACGTTTCGCCACAACGACCGCAAACGCTCCGCCTTCGTCAAGCGCGCGTACTCGTCCATATCAAAGCCGACTTCCTCTGGCTTATGTACACCTCAAAAAAGAAAAATACCCCACCTGCGAACAAAATACAACTTCCATATACGAAAAGGAGTTTTGAGAATATTGCGCTGCAATAAAATTCTTACGAGTAAAATATTGCGCTGCAATAAAATTCTTACGAGTAAAATATTGCGCTGCAATAAAATTCTTACGAGTAAAATATTGCGCTGCAACAAAACGAGATCAAAGTGTTTGTAAGAGAGCACAAACCATGTGAATCAATCAACTCGCGTAGCTGAGATGGCTCAAGAAATGCAAAGCCATTTTTATCGATATCACCGTTCTGCTCGTGATTGAAACTGCTTTGCAGCTGTTTAAAAGCCTGATCAAGACGGTTGGTGACCTGGAATTAGTAGCGAAATGATCCGAAATTTTTCAAAAATTCTTCTCAAAGCTGAATTTCCGCAAAAAATATTCTTTTTCTCGCCAAGAAAACGAAAGAAATTGGAAGGAAGCAATCAAACCTCAATGATGTCACCCTTTAAACCCGTGAAATTCATTGTCGACAGAATGTCGATGCCCATATTTACGGCGTCTTTCGCCCCGCTCACGTCCATAACTGCCTCGATTATTGCATCGTGGTCTTGTGGTGGGACTCCTCCATCTTCCAACATCTGAAAGTCACATTATTAAGGCTTCAGTCTGGACTTCGACTCTAATAGCGTACCTCCCGTATCACTTCGAAGCCAGCTTATCCACCACTGTATTATTAAAACCTATAAGTCTCCATCCAATTCTATCAGCTGCACAAAATCCATCCGGCAATATTACTCGGCTAGATGGCTCAGTGAGGAAAACGTTTGCTCAGTGCACTAAGGGGTCGTAGGTTCAATTCTTGCCTAAAGAGATTTGCTGATTTCTGGTATATGATTACAAACAACAGGACAATTATGGTCTTTTTGTCGCGATTTTTCGTCTCAAATTACGGCAAACCTTTGGGATTGAAGCGATATTATCGCTGCTTTCATTGTCTTTGTAGAACGAGAAGAACGACGGTGAGAGGTGTCGTGAACGAGACTCCATCTTGTCGGGCATTAGCGGGGCGAATCGGGGACTCAGCATCTTCAGGTTCATTGTGGAGCGTTCTTCAGCGCTTTTACCGCTCAACGAATCAATCAAACTGTACGCTGACACCAAAACGTCGGGTATATTCTTCTGAAAGGCGGCACATACCACTGTCATAGGTTACAGAATATTTTTTGGCGAAAAAACGAAAAGAAAGACCGGTTGAGATTCCCGAAAGAATTACCCGTTTTTTGGATGACATCGTCGGGTGACTGCTATCAATGACAATATCATAGAGTCGTCTCTCGTATACCCGCGCGCCGGGTAGTTTCTTACGCTGCTCAATCGCCGATCTCAACTCCAATAAACGATTGTACGCTTTTGACCAATCGCCGTTCACCACTGTCCTATTACCGTTTACAGCGGTTCGCAATAAATTTGAAACCTGAAATGCCCCCGCGAAATTGCCCAATGATTTCTCAACTTAACCGAAGTTTACTTTCTCGGTTTCGAAAATAATCTTATTCACGACTGAAGGATGATGTTGGGATAAACCGGTGATCTCTTCTATAGCAGTAACATAATTTGCAGAAAAACCGCATTCAAGTGTTACATGATAGTGGGAAGTTATTCCGCTTTCATTTGAGATTTCTTGAAATCTGTGGGAAATTTATGGACAAAGAGTGGGTACATTTCAGGGCGTCGATAAAGTTTTTGTGAAGGCTAACTTACCCGTCGGGCAACTGATTTCGAGTTGGTATCAAGCAAACTCGGCATTGCGTTCATGCTCGTTATCTGAAACACTGAAAGTATTTTGTTTCGATTGCGGAGAAAATCTTCAGATGAAAAGGAAAATAATTTTTGACGTAAAAATGCCATTTTCATGAAATTTCTCCCCCCATCCCCGCGGAAAAACACGCCAGTATTCAGTTTCAACGAAAGAGCACACTTACTTTGAATGCTTTCTTGTTGGATTGCTTGAATCTATCGGGTTCGGTGCCCCAGGGCCCACCAAAGGAATTTGCTTGCGAGGCACTTCTTTTAGCACGATCGCGCCGCCAGGCCAAACGGCGACGCAATTGTTGCGCTAGGCGAAATTTTTGCGGTAACGACCGCATTTTAGGCGATTGTAACGGGTGGATTTTGTGCTGTAGCAGAAGATGTCCACTGCTGCTACTGTTGAAGCGCAAAACCCTCCGTTGAGGTGGTGAACTTTGCACGCGCCTTTGCGAACCGCCTGTTGCATCCACGAATCCACGCCGAGTGGTCACATTGCCCAGTGATGAGCGAACGTGTTGAGCGCTTTGCGTTTCCAACACAGCATTTTTGGTGGTCGGTATTACAAACCATTTTTTCATAAAGCCGAGGACTTGACCGAATAGCGTCTCCGACTGCTCCAACTCTTTTGGCGGTTGCTCCGGCCGCAACTCCGGCTCCAACTCCGGTTCCGGCTGCGAAGAGTTCCCAGAAATTCGACCAACGTCGACGGGTAAAACCTCGTCTATCCGAAGTTCGGGAGCTTCTTCATTCTTGACAATTTGCTGCGACCGCATATGGCGTTTTTCGGCCAAACGTCTCGCCTTGATAAGACATCTGGCACCACCCACCAAATCAGCTTTATCGTCGATGCGGTTCAAGCAAACCAGCAAACGCTTTCTCTCACCTAAAAATTCATTTCAAAGTTCACGATGGTCACGCCAAAACAGTGGTTCCCGACCTTCCGCCCTCCTTCCCGTATCCACCAAGAAAATTTTAAGTTGTCCTCACACTCCCCACAGCAACAGTTAAAATATGCTCGCAGCACCCCTCAAAAATGCACTCGTCAATATCTCTCATCCACCGCAGTGTAGATAAGTTTGTACCACTACAGTATGTCCTAAACTTTCGATTATGTATACGTTAAAGTCGATCCTTGCCTACTTTACACACACACATGTGTTGCGTGCGCTGAACTCCGTCCTCGTCTACTTTAACATGCAAGAAATAAAACCTTATCTTGCACCTTCTGGTACATCATCTCGCATCCTCTATTCAGTGACCTTAAGCTAAAGAACGAGCTCAAACTTAAGACGGACTTAGCTGGGGTCACTAAAGGAATAAAGTACGAGCCATTGACCAACAACTAGGTCGATCCGGAGCCCGGACTTCTTGAGTCAAACTTGAAGCTTACTTGACTGCAGTTTTGTGACAAGTTCCTTCGCCAGTTGTCCCATTAAAGCCTTCATTGCG
The DNA here is from genome assembly GCA_035041965.1 of Anisakis pegreffii. Classification (NCBI taxonomy): domain Eukaryota; kingdom Metazoa; phylum Nematoda; class Chromadorea; order Rhabditida; family Anisakidae; genus Anisakis; species Anisakis pegreffii. The sequence goes on along the minus strand of JAPYMA010001639.1, from coordinate 29,578 downwards.
TTTATATACCAATTCATGTGCATATTTTTCACCGTTTCAAATGATTTCCCGTCCAATTTTGCAGCTTCATATCGTGAATAATCTTTTGACGACGACGACGACAACGAACCGCTCACCCTGACTGCATAAATGACAATGATTGCAACAAAACGAAGCAAATTAACGGATTAACGAATTTCCTATCTCATGCGTTAGCGAATTTCAGATGCTTAATTAACGCATCATTAAAAGCTATCGTAGAAGAAGGCGAAATAAAACAACGAACAAATTCACTTACCAATGAAAATATTCAACGATGCGATTTCGAGTAAAAGTAACCACAATAAGCATGAAAATAGCCGCTGCCGCCATCGTTGTTTCAGCATGATACGGTAAGTGGATAGGATAGGTTTATGATAAAGAGTGATGCAAGCGATGTGATAAGCGCTGATAAGAGCTGATAAGAGATCAGTTCACCACACCAGTTGTAGGGTGGTATTTTAGAATGAAGCATTGTGCTTGGTGCATTTCGCTGACCTGATCCCACTTTGCATTGCTCCGCTCTGTTCACAACAACAACAACAACAACGCGCCAGCAGCACATAAGATGTTCCAAAATTGATGACATCAATTAATCAATCAAAAATAAAACAATCAATCAATCAATCAATTAAGCAAATATAAAACTTACTCCCCATCTCCATTTCGCATCAAGAATTTACCAATTCAATCAACAATTACAACTCATTATGAGCTGCTGTCCCTCCGATATCACTGATATCACATCCTTGCTTATCACTGATATCACACGAAAGAGAAACGCGAGAGAGACGATTCGTGAGGGACACCGAAGTGATATGTGAAATCAACCTTTAAATCAGTACTTAGCTGCTGTATATGTATAAGATGTACACGGATATCGGATGCACTATCGATTCGGATGATGAAACTTAACTTTCGTATATCTCATCTGGAGGATCTCGTCCATTTTTGTGTTTGTATTATATGAATGATTTGTATTTCGATATATAATACAGTGTTAATACAAAATAAACACCGAAATCCTTCCTTATCACCAATATCACACTCCTCCTTGCTTGGCATCCGTCTTACCGTGCAAATAACAATAACAGCATTAGGAATCAACTTGCTCATCCGCGAACGGGCGTCGAACCCGTCAAACGCCAACAATTACCGATTCGATGCTCCACCTCTGAGCTATCGGTGCCGAGACCGTGCAGCCGAATCTGCCACCTAGTTGTGCTGTTCGGATCGCAATCAGCTAGCTATTCAGAGCATATAATGCGAAAAAACTCACTACTTCATAACGCTACTATAGATGACCAAACCAACTGGGGACACCGTACAATAGAGCGCAATTTCACTAAACCACTTTTCACAAAACATGACTTGCGCCTAAACTTAGGCTAGACCCATTGGACTGCCCAGTGTCCCCGACCAATCAGTCTATAAATACTATGATTCACGTAGAGATGGATATTTCCGCCTTCCGCTATCGCTACTGAAGCGTTATTTTGCAACGATTCCATTGTTCCGTCAAGTAGCGAAAGCCGAGGCGTCCACCGAAGGTTTCAATTAACAGCTCTAAATCACCAACAAGACTTTCAAAATATCGTCTATGTTTCATTTGAATGTAACTGATTTATTCATTATTCATATTCTCAAAAAAATCATTTCACATTGTATAATAATAACGATACCAATAATAATAACGCTCAGTAAAGACAAATGAGAAGCGCAATCAGCGATGCAGTAATGCACCACAACGTAAAAAACGCCATCAATCAATCATATTAAACCACACCATTATAATACTAAATGACATTTGAACACGTTAACCGTATCAAACGTTCCGTTCAGCACTCAAATGTGACCTTGTAACCCTATAATGTCTTCATTATTTATGTTGGCATGCTCACCCGTTATTTATCACGACAACATTGATATATTGTCGTGGCGAATAAAGCGTGAATGTGTTTTAATCAATTCTGTTGTCATTTCATCGATCACATCATTCAATTGATCAATACAATATCGCTATTGCCTTATCAGTGATTACCACATCACCTTATCACTGAATGAAGTTGCTGAATTAGTGACTCTAGGTCAGCGTTTCTAAACCGGAAGTACATGACGAAAGGTTACGAGATGGCATGCCAGGATGGGTGAGGGAGAGTTCGAGATCATCTTAAAAGGTCATCTTTCTGCAGGATGCACAGGGTAAGCACAGGGCTGAGAAGAATTGCTCCAAATAGCAGTTTAGACGAAAATGAACAATCTTTTTTGGTTCTTCGCATTCGTCGAGCAACAGTCGGAGCTGGAGCGAAATCACAAGCAAACAAGGGTCGAGATGTTGAAAAAATTTTCGAACGAAACACAATTCGAACCTTGTAATTATCGTTATCATATCACCATTATCAAGTATCACTGAGTACTGCTACGAATAAGTTCTGATATCCTCCACTATTATTAATTATTACTTGGACATCGAGTAGTTGTTTTGTCAATCGCAGTGAGCAATCGGCGGATTATTTATTTATGTTCATATATTGTTCGATTGAGCAGAATCTCTTCTTTCTAAAAATGAAAAGCTTGCTGAGAAATTCTCACTCTACGAGGAGATATAGCAATTTTTGTGATGCTATACGGGTTAGCACATTTAAGCCAACCGTACCCTCAGCTTTGACCAGTAACATATCAATTTCTTCACACCAATCGATCGAGCAGAATCTCTGGATGCAGAAAATCATATATTTTGTCGAGCGATTTTGCTTTGTTGAGGAGATATAGCTGTTTTATTAAAGCTATCTCAACTAGCGCTGAATTGCTCATAGATATGCACATGATCACTGTAGATCAATAGATGCAATGCAATAGCACGGAAACATAAGTTTGATATATTCAAGTCAATCGCAGTGAGCAATCGGCGGATTACTTATTTTATTGGAGTAATAGTTGTTTATTGAATTGGTGTTTGATTGCGTTTAATTATGCAAAGTATTCACGGCGACTAATTAATTACTCGCTTGTGTTCGGTTGGCCTGCTCGCCTAACCAGTCGGGTGGCGTAATTCGAGACTAAAACAATGCGCCGCACGGAAACATTGCGAGCATTGTGGCCAGCAACGTTATAAACGTTTGATAGCCTGCTGCTTGCCAATCCAGGTAATCCCCGTCTAATCCACTCATATCTGCCAGTCTGCATAAACGTCTACCATCGGAAAACGCAACTAACGTTCTCTGCTACAGCAACAATTCAAATCATTTCTTATTTTGCCAATAATCGCCGTAATTTTTTCACTTTTCAAATGTACATTTGAAAAAAAAAGCTTCATTGCAATAAAATCAGTAAACATTTCTGAGCAATCAATGATAACCAACGTCTGAGGGATATGCAAATGAGCAACCGGATAAACTAAGCACATCTTTGTACACGCAATACAAGAGACACTGTCATATCAGTTCGCGTTAACGTTCAGTCATAATTAAAACAAAACAGCACATGCAATAATCGTACAAAAGGCATTAATATTTCTGATGTTATTTTGTACAGTTTCAGTTACTGTACTACAAGATCATACAGTTTCAGTTACTGTACTACAAGATCATTTAGAAAGTTTTTTGCGATAACTTTCTTGACAAGGTAATATTATATAAGTGGTTAAGGGGGTCCTTCATATGATCCTTATGATGCTTCATAAAGTAAGAAATGCATAAGGCTCTTCGCTTACAGTACCGATATTACAGTACAATAGAATACAGTGTGAGAATTGATGAGCGTGGCATGTTAAGAAGAAAATTATTTGTTGAAAATTATTTCTGTTTGAAAATCCTTCGTTTATGTCGATTTCTGTGGCCGTCTACTGTTCACGTTGTATGTCGGCGATGTATCGTGGTCTCGCGATGCTGATCTCTCGGATTGTCGCCTGAGCCATTGCACCCAGCAGCACCTCAGGACACGACACGAACGCGACGTTTGTATTGCCGTAATGCTTGCACAGCGTGCGAACCTGGAAACTCAAAATCGTTTATTCCTAATATCAAGTCTAATTTTCGATTTTTTTTCTTAGTTCAGTTTTTCAAATTCAGGCGCCTTCATTTTTTCGTTGATAGTTTGAACTGAAATTTGAAAAAATTTCAAAGTAACTGAAGGATGATGTGTGGATAAACCAGTGATCTTTTGTTTATTGTTTGCGGTTTTTTGTGTGTCTCTTTATAGTGTTTTGCATGTCGTGTGTTCTCTGGCCACCGTTGGCAACTCGTGACCGTTGTTTTGTGATCAGCTAATCTCAATCACTAGCTCAGTGTGGTTATATCAGTTGCTGTGTATTAGTCAGTGAGTGTGTTGTTCGTGTATCCAGTGTTGTTGTTGTGTATGAGCCATCATCCAAACTCAACCGTCAGTCTATCTTCACTCTACCCAACCATTATTATCGTCTTTATTTATTGTGTGCATAAATCAAATTATTAATTGTCGCCTTCGCACCAGCAACACAACTAACATCACGTACAGTGTCAGTCAACATCACAAACAGTAACCTCCCTCGTTGCTAATTTTTCTATTTGAATTGGCCCTAAATGTGCTGCTCCCAGGTCGGTCACCAAAGCGTAACTGAGACATATTCACCCGTCTTATTCCCAGAAGATCTGCCCAAAGAGTTACCCAAGACGCGGGCAACAAATCGTTAATCGCTAATGATCGCATGGATCGTTAAAATCGCTGAACTAGAACTCAATCGGATGAAATGTGCTAACCTTATCCTTCAACGCGTCGTTTCTCGTCACCCAAATCGTGTACACATTGGCTGGATTCCTTCCCAGGCACACCTCCAACATCGGTAAATCGGTCTCTGAATCACCGCACACCAAAATATTCCCCTCAGAGAGTTTACATCGAATTCGTTCGATCATCAACGCGATGCCATGACCTTTGTTGAACACCACACCGGAGGTTGCCTGAAATCACCCAACAATCTGCTTCAAACCTGCTTAAATTCACCCCAAAACTGGTTAAAAATCACCCTAAATCTGATTAACTTCCCTCCGAAACCGGCCAAATGCACCCCAAGAGCGGTTGAATTCAACGTTCAAAACCGGTCAATTGTCCCCAAACTTTGTTGAATTCCCGCAGAATCAGTTGAATTTACCCTAAAATCAGCTAATTTCATCCCAAAACCGGTTAAATTTGCCCAAACCGGTTCAATTCAAACCACTCGAATGAGTGCTCAACTGCCAAACCGAACCTTCAGGAACACCTTCGTATCAGTATCACTCTCGGTAACCGAAAACGATCGATCCTCAGGGTCAATATCTCGCACTATTTCTTCGATTTTTTCGTGTCTGAAATAAAATTCTAACCTTTATCACTGAACATTTACGACGACTAATAAAAATGACCGCAACATTTTGCGAATAGTAAATTAAAAATTACTCCCGCTAAATCGTTAAAACGATCTTCGAATCGCTGCCTAAATCGCTATCACAAAAATCGCCAGCTAACTACACACAACATCATAACCAAAACATTACGAAAACTCTAAAATATGAACGTCTCTCGTTGAGCCGTTAAAATGATCCTTAAAATCGCTATCGTCAAAATTCTCAACACTACTGAATGCAAACTCGACTGATTCGTTTTCAATTTACCAAAATTTCCTCCAACTATGTCGTTTGAATACCAAAATTTCTTGGCCATTATTGTCACCCAATAAAATTGTTCATATCTCTGCTATGCCTCAACCGATGAAGATGTGCCGGATACCATTCGCTTGCCCGAGAAGTGCTCTATCCGACCGTATCACAATCAACACTGTACGAATACAGTACCGCTTCGCGCAGTAACAGTACAGTAACGACACAGTAAGAATTGTTCACGAATAAAAAAACGAACAATTTCTTTGAGAGTTCCGAGGGCACAGACTGAAAGACGTCCTGATGTGCCACCGTGATGTGCCCGTAATGCTTCTGAAGTCCTGAACCGACCCAAGCGAACAGCTTGAACTCTTCCCTCTCCAACAATTTGCTGATCTCGTCGTAAACCTTTAACACAGAGTTCAATGTTCAAACTACAAACATCAAAGTTCAAAAGCAAACATCAAGCAGTTGAAATTGAACATCAAACTCCAAAGATCAAACACTTGAAACAGACCCTATCAAGAAGTACCAGTTGATCCTCAGAAATCGACGTATCGCGGAATTTATTCGACGGATCGATGAACCACTCACGACCCACTGATGCAGCGTAATAGTAGTAACCTCAAGAATATCAATAATAATTACATAATAATAAATAATAATACAATAATAATAATAGTAAAACAATAATATTAAAAATAACCTTCTGGTATGGTACTCACGTCGAGAATACCGAAATGCATCAACGGTGAAGTGGTAACAATGGCGCACGTTTGCGCGCAACGTCGCGCGAATTGAGCCTGAAATTTGGTACTTCATAACCTGAAATCAAAAAATTGACAGTTCCCCGTCCCCCCATCCCATAAAAAACAGGTTGAAAAATTACCGACACAACCAACACCGAACCTGTATAACACCCGAGTATGCTGGTTGAATGCTCGCTCGATAGCTGCACGAGTACGACTTCAGCGTGCCGTCACGATCCGTAAAGAAATAGTGAAAATGATCCGCGTCATAGAGCAGCTCCACTGCGGGCACCACCTCTTCTTTGAACGCCTCCGCAGACACGGGGTGATAGGCTTGTAGGGTCTGAAGATTATCAATTATAATAAATAATAATAATAGCAATAATAAAAACAATATTAATAATAACAATAATAAATGATAAAAATCGCCTCACATCAACGAACTGCTCCACGTTGTACACATCGTCCGACTGAATGAATTTCAAAAAGCTCAAGTCCTTCTCGAATTCGTCCAATTCATTTTTGATGTCGAATCGTGCGCAGATACCCTCAGCACTCGCGCTCGCGCCCGTCTCCGTCGACGGAACGCTCAGTTTGATGATCGTCGTTCCTTGATCACAGCTTAACGCCAACGAGTCCTAAAACAACAACAACATCATCCTCAATTTTAGGTTCACAAGTACCACAAAAAGAAAACAAGCAATCTTCTGAAGAACTGATAATAAGATCAGTGATCAAACTACAACGATCAATGTACAAAGTACCATAGCATTTTTGAGTGATATCGCGAAATGACTCCGTATCGGAATACCGTTCAATACTCGATCGACAATTTGCCGTCGTACATTCCTTGTACGCATCATCAACCCATAAAAATCGTCCAACGTTTTCACCTTTAAAGTCGCAAATCAAGGACCAAAAACTAAGCATCAAAAATCAAAGACCAATGATCAAACGTCAAAGATCAACGAGCAAACACCAAACACCAAAGATCAACTTTTGTACTCACATCCAGCGGTCTAATGACTTGATGAGTCCATGCTGGGTCCAAGAACGCCGCACTCCAGTGCTCAATATCGTTGGCCAAGATAAACTCATTCAAACGTTTCCCGTGAACGTATCTCATCTCCTCACTTTCTATCGCTGCCGTATAGAATGCATCCGCGTACGCCTGAAGTGAGCATAACCTTTGACCCACACAGAATATTCAATGAAGGAAGGGGGTCGGGGGGATGGTAAGTGACTCCAAGGAGTGCCGGAAGGGGGAGGGGGGTGGTAAGTGGCTCCACAACAAAACACCATAGGTATTACAATTGGAAAGCGTTAGGAAAGCTTTTCAATGAGTTTGATCCAGTTGACACAGCCCAGTCTTGCGTCACGTTTCCCACGGGTAATTTTAGCATATTTTCTGGGTAACGAAAACCAAAACTCCCGAGTGTATAAGAAAAAAGACCACCCACATCGACATCATACAAATCAGCCACTCGTTTATAGCATTGATCTTCGGGCGGTCCATCCTCCTTCCAGAATCCCGCCATCGAGAATTGAATCTCACTGCCCGCACCGGTCGACAAAATCAATCCGGATCGTGGATTACACACCAACATCTCTTTCGCTACCTGAAACCATACACGGACAATTCGCCAAAATGTTGGCAATTCGTCAAATCCCACAAAGAACATTTCAATCGCACGCGTCACCCACAAGCGTCCGCGTGTCTCATGTCCACCCACGCATCCACGGTCCAGTGAAGCCACTGAAACAAGCTAAAACCCCTCAGGCTAATGCTTGCGGGTTCGCGGGAGTATTCGGATGCGTCGCGTATGCGTGTGCGCCTCAAAACTTTAAATGCGTCGCGTGTGCGACCGCGTATTACAATTTTTCATTCCAAATAATGGGAATCAACGTCAAATCGCCACCAACCAGATTCATTCCATCTTTTTTGGGTGTCACCACACCGATATCCATGGCCAGATAGCACGCCACCAGGTCAGCGCGCGGTAAACCTCAAACGACAATATTCATGGTAATAAAGAGTGACAATATATAATAAAAACAACGGTGCCCGGTCAATCTGCCTAAAGACATTTTGCCTAAAGACACATTGCCTAACGGACAGTTCGCCTAACGGACAATTTGCCCAACTTACGGTTTTTCGACGGATATTTCGCCTAATAGGCAAATTGTCCGTTAGGCAAATTGTCCGTTAGGCAAACCGTCCGTTAGGCAAACTGTCCGTTAGACAATGTGTCTTTAAGCAAACTGCCGTAAGATAAAATGTCTTTACGCAGACTGATCGGTCACGAAAAACCACAGACACAACAAATAACAATAACATTAAATAATAACGAAGTATAATGAAAAATAACAACAACAATGACTAATCATCATAGAACCTGCCGGCGTTTTAAAGAACTTGAGCCGAAGAAATGTTCACAGAACGAAAGAGAACGACTAGGGATACTGGTGAAGACATTGGAAAAGTGAGAGAAAATATGGAAAAAAGAAATAAGGAAAAAATTTTCATAAAAAATCACCCGTAGTTGAAAAAATGAGCGGTTTCCAGTCGGGACGTTCAGGGCATTTGAATTCTTTGACGATTGATTCGGCGACAGCGATACATTCGTCTTGATAGACGCGATACGTTTCCACTGAACGGCGATTCGTCACGGCGACCTGAAATTACAGAACAGATTAACACGTGAACTTTCACGTGAATTTATCTATCTATATATGAATTCGCATAATGAGCAAAGAGAACGACCGAAGTGGCAAAATTATCCGTGGTGGCGAAGGTGGCATATTCTACCCCGAATATACTAAATTGGTTGACATATCTTCAGAAATTTAGCTATATCTCTTGAACCAAGCAAAATCTCTCGACAACATATATAATATTCTGAAAGCTGAAAATCTGCTGAATCCGATGGTGCCAAGAAACAATGGTGTTGCTGGGCAAACTTGAGGATACAAGTAGTTTGAAATGGTGCTCGTGATATTAGGGTGGCTCAAGCAATTTGACATATCTTCAGAAATTTAGCTATATCTCTTGAACTAAGCAAAATCTCACGGCAACATATATAATATTCTGAAAGCTGAGAATCTGCTGAATCCGATGGTTTCAAAAAATAATGGTGTTGCTGGGCAAACTTGAGGGTACAGGCGGTTTGAAAATGGTGCTCATGATATTAGGGTGGCTCAAGCAATTTGACATATCTTCAGAAATTTAGTTGTATCTCTTGAACTAAGCAAAATCTGTCGGCAACATATATACTGCTCTGAAAGCTGAGAATCTGCTGAATCCAATGGGGCCAAGGAATAAGTATGTTACTGGGCAAATCTGAGGATACAGGTTGTTCGAATGTGGTACCTGTGATATTCCTATAGTAATGTATCGATGATCAACCTAGAGATGATATATCTTCACAAATCCGCCTATATCTCTTTATGCATGCGAAATCACTCGACAATATTTATGATATTATTTTAGCTTAGAATCTCCTCTACCTGATGGTACTAATTAATTGATATTTTAGTGGGCAAATCTGAGGATACAGGTCATTTGAATATGGTACTGCTGCAGAACTGTATCATTGATCACGCCACACAGATCAAATGTGCACAGCATGGCGGCATCATAGAATGGCTCAAGTAGTTTGAGATATGTTCAGATAATCAGTTATATCTCTTGAACTAAGCAAAATCTCTCGGCAATATTTATACTATTCTGGAAGCTTAGAATCTGCTCAATCCGATGGTACCAAGAAACAATGGTGTTGCTGAGCAAACTTGAGGATACGGGCGGTTTGAAAATGGTGCTCGTGATATTAGGGCGGCTCAAGCAGTTTGACATATCTTCAGAAATTTAGCTATATCTCTTGAACTGAGCAAAATCTCTCGACAACATATCATACTGTTCTGAAAGCTGAGAATCTGCTCAATCCGATGCTACCATCAAACGATGGTGTTGCTGGGCAAACTAGCATATATGTTGACGAGACAATCCGGAACTTAAGTCGTAATACAGGTCGACAGGATTTTCAAGACCTGAAACCCTCACCTGAAAAAATAACCTGAAATAGCTGTCACCTGGAATTGGAAAAAATGGATGTGTTAGTGGAAAAAATACCTGATATAGGACATCTTTGCCAATGCGATCCGGGTACTTTTTGAAATACGCTTTGTAAGCTGCCATTTTCTCCTTTATCCCCTTGGTGTAATCAAATCGCTCCACCGAGAAGAATAGACGTGCGTCCGGAGGGGCATCCTCCCCGAGGAACTGCATTTATTACTCTTATTTATTATTTGTTATTATTTAGTATTATTACTATTTTATTTAATTATTTATTATCATTTAATATTTTTTATTTTAATCGAAAATTTATTTTTTATTACTAAATCGGTTAGGTCTCTTGAACTAAGCACAATCCCTCAACAACATTTACACTATATTTATTGTATATTATTACTATTAATATTGAATTATTATTAACATCATTATTATATTTTTATTAATATTTTTATTATTAATTATCATTATAAATATATATGCTTACGGTAATATTTTTTATAATAATAATATAGTATAATAATTCATATAATAATAATAATAATTTATAATATAATAATAATATAGTAATAACAATATAATATAATAACAATAATAATAATTTGGAGATAATATTATCCTTTTTTATTACTTATTACTATTACATACTTTTCATTACATATAAATTATTGTAATATATTTGTACATATTTATTATTATATATTATCACTACTATTATTAAATGAATGCCTTTCAGGAACTACGAATACCTAACCACATATAGAAAGAGCCGAAGAAAAAGAGTACGAGAAAACGGGAGAGGCAGAGAAAAAGAGAATGAAAAAGACAACTAAGAATAGGAAAAGATAGAAATTTTTCATAGAAACTCCACTTTTTTCCGAATATCGCCGCTTTTTTTGACGGTTTCGGGCATCTGAACGAACTTTAAAAAGTCTTCGTTCTTAATCGAAACCGGAAAGACGCCCAGCGAACACGTCCAACCCTCGTACGTTATGGTGTCAATGTCCAGATTGTTGTCGTGGGTGATGGTCGCGGATGGCAAATGAATTTTGCACAGTTCAACGAATTTGGCACGATCACGATGCGTTTGGAAACCGACCTGAAATTAATAAAAGGTTGGTGGAAAATAGTTTTGTTTTGTGGTTCGAGAGAAATTGCAACAAAATAATATTTTCATTCCACGGAGAAATTCCACGAAACCTTCCAAGTACCATCGTGAAATCAATGAAAAATGCCTCAATTTTGCATTCTTTTCCGAGCCGTCTAACTAAACAATCACACTTCCAATTGCAACCCTCCTTCCGGTCGCCGAAAAAAAATCGCCCAATTTTCATCAATACTCTTGCCACTTAAGCGGAATTTCCACTGAAATTTCTCATTTTCTTGCGAGAAAAAATCTCTCGCAAATAATATACCAATCAAAGGAAATGAGAAAATTCATTTTCCATGAGAAAATTCATTTTCCATGAGAAAACTTGAAGAGTTGAAAAAATTTCCGAAAATTTTCGACGCAAACCTTCGTGAAACGCAACAGACCCCGTAACATGGGCAGTCCAACCACTCCGTACTTCGTGAAGAAATTCTCGGGTGGCTGAAAGGGGATATGCAAAAAGAATCCAACTTCGAGGTTCTGATCCAAACCCTGCATGATCATTCCCGTCAATATCAAGTGGTAATCGTGGATCCAGATGAAGTCCTGAAATTTTCTACTCTCCTTATCACTTTATCATTGACGTTATTACCGTCTTATCAGAGTTATCACTGTTGGGATAAACCGGTGATCTTTTGTTTACTGTTTACGGTTTCTTGTGTGTCTCTCTATAGTGCTTTGCATGTCGTGTGTTCTCTGGCCACCGTTGGCAACTCGTGACCGTTGTTTTGTGATCAGCTAATCTCAATCACTAGCTCAGTGTGGTTATATCAGTTGCTGTGTATTAGTCAGTGAGTGTGTTGTTCGTGTATCCAGTGTTGTTGTTGTGTATGAGCCATCATCCAAACTCAACCGTCAGTCTATCTTCACTCTACCCAACCATTATTATCGTCTTTATTTATTGTGTGCATAAATCATATTATTAATTGTCACCTTCGCACCAGCAACACAACTAACATCACGTACAGTGTCAGTCAACATCACAAACAGTGCCGATCAAGTTCACAAACAATCACTACCTGTTGCAGCGCAATATTACTATTATTTCACAAAATAAGGTTGCCTTACCTGTGGACGGCTATTTCTGACCGCGTCAATTGCGAACTGATAATTTACACGTACGTATGCACACCAATGATCACGCAATGTCTAAAAATAACTTCTATTATGGTTATTATTATTATTATTGTCATATAAAAAAGAAACTCGCCTTGGGATTGTCGTAGTCCTTAACGATATATTCAGGTAGATTGTGAAGAGCAGGCCAGAGAAGGCCATTACTAATCCCTCCGTAATAAACATTGTAATCATCCTCTTGAACGATCACCGGATTCAGCTTGTAATTTCCTCGATTATAGTTATGCAGCACACCCAGCAGCGACATCTCCTCCCTTAATTCAAACGTTTCTAACAATTTTTTAAAAATTTTTTTCATATTTTCAAAAATCTTAGTTTATTCAAGGAGATTTTTTGGAATTTCATCGTGAAAATGGCGAATAGTCCACCGAAATTTTGCGAATTTCAACGTAATTTCGAAAATTTCCGAGTGAGAAATTGAAAACGAGTAGTTGTTCCGTTTCATCTCCGAATGCTCTCAAATTATTCCTCGTTCCCCACCTCAACAAATCAACGGAACGCCCACCTGACAGCCTTCTTGGCCTCGTCCTGCTCTTTTTCATCATCCGGTTTATCGTCATCGGCCAACACGTGGAATAGAATATCTGCGTTCACCTGTTTCATGAGTGGAAGACCTGAAATTCAATCAGGGCTGAGCGAAGAGGTGACCTGAAATTCGATCAATGGTGGGAGGCGGAGACCTAAAATTCGACCAGTTTTGTGGTACCCGTCATCGATTCGAGGCGGAAATATTATCACGTTATAGGATGGCATATATTCAGAATGCATGAAGTACTCAATAAGGATTAATCTCAAACTAATGTAGAATCTCTGATCGCACGTTTAAGCGAAAAAGTACTTACCTAATGTATTTGTCGCAGGTGCCAATTGGTCAGTATCTTGATTCTCCTGATTTCGACTGAAATATCGTTTGAAAAATTTTTTTCAAAAAATTCTAAATTCAGGTCAATTCTTTCTGCATTTCTATACAACAACAACATCAACAGTACTGAACATGAAGAGCGATTAAGGTTGACGGGTTGAGGCTCCAGTTTAAACGGTACAAAACGGATTTCCAGGATATACTTTTGACCCCCGAACATTCGGCATTTTTTGAGACGAACAGACGCTTTGGGGTGAAATTTCGGGGTCCGTCATGATCAAAAAACCGATTGGTTACGATCGGGGAAATCGCTCGTGATCGATGACAATCAAAGATGTACCGATGTTTTTTGTTGTGTAGATTCATGCCGAGATTGGCCAGCCACATATTCTCCTTGTCTTTGGACATCACCGGATCGACGCACGACACCAGACCACCCGAACCCTGTTTGATCTCCCATTCGCCCGATTTCTCGCGTTTCAAGCTGACCGGTGGCGCGTTCGACACGTTGATTACACGTTGCTGAAATGCACAAAAAACGGGAAATTAACACATCAGGTAATTTTCAGTCCGGAATCAGTTCAACACTTCTCTCGTGGGTTTGAAGGGTTTGCGTCATCAGCTACTAGCGTTATCAATGGGCAACTCTTCCCCCGTCCTCCCCGCATTTCTTCAGAGAAATCAAGATTTTTCAACCAGATCCCTTTTTGACGCTAGATGGAGACCGGTGTAGAGTACGCTAGTGAAGGATGATGTTGGGATAAACCGGTGATCTTTTGTTTATTGTTTGCGGTTTCTTGTGTGTCTCTCTATAATGCTTTGCATGTCGTGTGTTCTCTGGCCACCGTTGGCAACTCGTGACCGTTGTTTTGTGATCAGCTAATCTCAATCACTAGCTCAGTGTGGTTATATCAGTTGCTGTGTATTAGTCAGTGAGTGTGTTGTTCGTGTATCCAGTGTTGTTGTTGTGTATGAGCCATCATCCAAACTCAACCGTCAGTCTATCTTCACTCTACCCAACCATTATTATCGTCTTTATTTATTGTGTGCATAAATCATATTATTAATTGTCGCCTTCGCACCAGCAACACAACTAACATCACGTACAGTGTTAGTCAACATCACAAACAGTGCCGATCAGGATCACAAACACTTAGATGTTAGATCGCTTAGTAATAGTATTCGAGAATGTTGAGGTCATTCAGTTCTCTGAACTCTAAGAGGACTTTTGGTGCCCAGAGCATTTGTCTCAGGTCAACAACTCACCTGGAAATGTGTGCTGGCCAATCCTCCGCTGGCGAACGTGTCCGTAATTCCGTTCTGGAAGTGTTCGCCTTGTGTGGGGTCATGCGAATGTGAGCGTCTGAAGTGCGGTCGGGTCGCCGCTACGTGACCGGTTGGCGTGTGCCGACCTTCTGCTAAATTAGCTACAACAACTTCATTCATTCACCACGCGCTCAAATGCGAAATGTCAAAATTCTAACTATCCTATGTCAAAAGGATAGCCGGTCAATCTACCGAAAGCATTTTGCCTAACGGACAGTTTGCCTAAAGACACATTGCCTAACGGATAGTTTGCCTAACTTACGGTTTTTAATGGTTATTTCAACTAAAAGGCAAACTGTTCCTTAGGCAAACTGTCCGTTAGAGAAACTGTCCATTAGGTAAACTGTCCGTTGGGCAAACTGTCCGTTAGGGAAACTGTCCGTTAGGGAAACTGTCCGTTAGGCAAACTGTCCATTAACCAAACTGTTCGTTAGGCAATGTGTCTCTAGGCAAACTGTCGTTGGGCAAAACGCCTTTAGGCAAACTGACCGGTCACGTGTCAAAAAGCCGAATTTTCAGCGTTCAAAGGAAAAAGGTCAACCTATTAACGGTCCAGAGTGGATTGAATGATCTCGAAACGAGCGAATCAACAAAAAACGTTCGCTCACCATCCACTTGCGTCAAGCTCTTAAGGGGGTTAGTGGTGTGTCCCGTGCCGGACGGGGTGGCTGGCCCGCCGCTACTCGATTCTGAGTGACGGCTTCTGGCGCCGCCCTCGCCTTCACTCGCTTCAGCCGCTAATGAATCCGTCGAACTGTACAAGCTGGTCCGAGAGGTCGGCCGGCTCAATCGTCGTTGCAAGTGATGAAACTTTTCGCCGAACTGTTTCGCATGAACGCCCAACAACGATTTACGAATACCCGGAACGGCCGCATACAACTCACTGAAATTTCACTGATCAATTCAATTCAACAACTTTCATTTTTCCGTGTCACTTCATCCAGCGCCATTGTCTTATTGAATCATCTTATCCACGATCACGTCTTTGATTCTTCAGCCTCGAGATCCCGGTATTTCAGTTCTGATCCCGACTCTGGGATTTTAACATTCTGCGGCAAATTAACTCGCCAAACTATAATAACTGCGAAACCGCCGCCCCCCCTCCTCCTCATCGCGTTTAGTCTCTTAGTCTTATCTGAGATTCCACCTCTCTAAGCCTCAACTGAGTTTCCACTATGGCCTCGAAATGGACCTAAGCTGAGCGCCTGAGCATGAGCGCCTCACCTCCAATCTCAGCTTCAACGTCGTCAACCGGAATCAAGACGGAACAACACGTTCGGGTTTCACATTCGCTTACCGCAGTTTATTTTTGCCGTTGTTCACATCGAATAGCGTCAAACTGAACAGAAGTGCATCGCGAAACTTGCTACCATAGGCCAAATCCGAGTCGTATATGTACGGAACGGCACTCTTCCAGAACTGTACCGTGTTATAGCCAAGCGCCTTCACAAAATGCTCGAAACACGCGTTACTGTCCACTGTGTGCTGCAGACAGTACTCCAAAACCGATAGCAATCCCTGAAAGACACCAAAATACATTTCATTCTTTTTCCCCCACGAAATCTCGGCTTCAGCCAGCTAGCGTTTGAGGCCCAACCTGAAATCTTACCCCCACCTCACAAGAAACTATTGTAACGTATCAATGATCCACATGAAGTTGACTTACGTCTTCACAAATCCATCTATATCTTTTGAACTAAACAAAATCCCTCAACAACATATATAATATTCGCCTCTCTCTATACGATGGTGCCAAAAAATTATTGATGTGTTGGTGGGCAAACTTGAGCAGACAGGCAGTTTGAAGATGGCACCCAATAATGAATCGCATTGAATTCAATATAAATCACGTTCGATTCTTCAAATTTCCTGTTCATTTCAAGATCTATACCTCGGCTTAAAATCAAGCCCGGCTCAAGTAATCCGGGAGTTCAGGAACAAAGCTCGGCAAGCTCAGGAATAAGGTGGACGGGTTAACGGTCATACTAGCCTTGAAAGAGTTATTTCGGGCTGACCTGAAATGCCACTTCAGATTGTCCATCACGTTTACGCCATAGTTGCGAGAGCGAGTCCAAACCCACCTCGATCACCTTCTCTAACTCGTCATTCTCATTGATCTCGACTTTCAGCGATTTGAGTGACTTCAATAAACTCTACAAAATAGCAGCTCAAAACATTGTTACTATTGCTACTTGGACGTCGAGTGGTTGGTTTGTGAATCGCTGCGAGCGATCGGTGGATTTTTTATATTGCTAGAGTTATGATTATTTATTGGATTGGTATTTGGCTACGATTAATTATGCAAAGTATTCACAGCAACTAATTAATTACTCGGTTGTGTTCGTTCGGTTGGCCTGCTCGCCTAGCCAGCGGGGTGACGGCGTAAATTGAGGCTAAAACAATGCGCCGCACGGAAACATTGCGAGCATTGTGGCCAGCAACGTTATAAATGTTTGATAGTCTGCTTGCCACTCAATACAGTAAATGAATATCAAAATCAGAAGAGCGTCTGTTATCTTGAGCACTGAACAGACTGATAACGGAGTGATAAGACCGTGATAACGTGAACATTATTGATTATTGACCAGTTTGATGTGATCAGCTGTGAACTGGGCACTTTGCTGGGCCGGATCCTTACTGCCATGGCGACCACGATGGAAGGGTTGGTCGTCTAGTTGGTTGATTATCTCCTCGGCACTGCCACCCGAGTCTGAAACCTCGCACGAAATATTTCAGGACGTATACGGTTGGTCGTTGAATTTTTTCAGTTTCTTTTTTGTGCCATTTTCAGGTCATCGTCCATTTTCAGATCACTTAGCTGATCGGATTCGTCAAATAACGTTTGATAATATTGAGAATTTCACACAGAGCATGACCTAGGCTTTCCAAAAATTATAAATTTCTCTCCGATAGAAGTTCCCGACCTCCTGAATCACCCACTGTTAACAAGCGATTCTATCGCGCAGCGTGCAACCACCACATGCGAGCGATTGCACGCGCGCACGCATGACAGTATACACTGAGTGGGTCAAAAGGGGATGGGGGGGGGCGGGAGGGCAGAGAGGGGTGAGCGGAACGCAACCTGTAATTAATTCCAGGTCAATTTGAGATGAACTGCAAAAAATTTCCAAACAATTACCTTCAGGTTTACCTGCGGCAGCAGTATCGTTTGTCGTTGCAGTTGTGGTACCGTTTTGCATTGCTACTAATATTTTTCTTTCTTCAGCAATTTATTTTATTATTATTAATATTTATAATTAATGATAAATTTATCAAGTTAGTGATTTAATGATATGTGCCAATAGAATACGATTGAAATTCAACTGAAATAATTCGAAAGAAAAGTCTGAATTGCGACAGTGCTTCGAGTTACGTAATTAAGCGTACGTAAGTCGAAGCATGCTCTCGGATACGTTATAACACAATGAAGAGATTGGTAATACCTAATTGCTAGCTACACGTGACGGGTCTGGGGACGAAATTTTGCTCTCGGAGATGCGCAACTCCGAGTTCGGAATTCCCACTGCGAGATTCCCAAATCTGTACGTACCCCGCAACACACTAGTCATACGTACGCGGAGGTAAACAATACGTAAGTCAAGGCAAACAGCGCGTGAGTTAGGCATAACAATACGTAAGCCGAAGTAAACGGTACATAAGTCAAGGTAAACGGTACGTGAGCCAAGGCAAACGATACCTAAGTCACGTTAAACTGTACGTAAGCCGAAGTAAACGGTACATAAGTCAAGGTAAACGGTACGTGAGCCAAGGCAAACGATACCTAAGTCACGTTAAACTGTACGTAAGCCGAAGTAAACGGTACATAAGTCAAGGTAAACGGTACGTGAGCCAAGGCAAACGATACCTAAGTCACGTTAAACTGTACGTAAGCCGAAGTAAACGGTACATAAGTGGACGATCAGTTCCAAAAGCACCCACCTAGACATTGCACAATTTATTTGTAAGCAATACTGGCTTAACGAGTCGCTAATCACTGTTATCGCATATTAACAGCGTTATAGGTAGAGCTTTGCTTTTATGTTTCAACCGATAATAAACAACACAAAAAACAACAATAAAGCTACTGCTGCACCTCTACAGCCCTTATCGCTCCCTATCAGTCCACTGATAAGCTCTAACAAACTCAATGTTCAATGCTTAACGACCGTTGATAAACAGATTAATGAATATAACAATCAATATTAAAAAATAATATTTTATAATAAAAATAAATATTATTTCATAATACTAAATAATAATAGTAAGAAATAATAATTAATAATAATAAATAATAATCTAACATGAACAATCAACGATCAGATTTCTTTTCAGCTCTATCAAATTCTACCTATTAATTATATTACAAATACCGAAACAGGAGGTGAGGGAGCATAGACCAAACATTAAACTACAAAGTTCAAAGATCAAGGCACAAAGTACAACGATCACTTACTCGAAATGTTAATCAATTCAAGTTGAGAATATACAATAATCAACACTCCTCACAGATGACCGAATGCAAATGATACGTCGAACGATAATACAAAACAACCGTTCGACTGCAACTCAATTCATACAAATAACAATAATACAAATAATATTTACTATAATAATAAATATACAAAACGACGTCGTCATAAAATTAATTTAAATAATACTATGTAAAAATTATCATGTAACAGTGGAAACATGGCATTGTCAATAACAATAATATAATAATAATAATAATAATAATAATAATAATAACAATAATAACAATAATAATAATAACAATAATAATAATAAAAATAATTTTCAGGCCAGATGAAGGGGTCGAGTTGATTGCAGACGGCTGGCAAGGTAGGGTGTGATTTACAGGAGTGTAAATGTTAAAAGAGAGATTATAATGGGAACAGCAATCTGTCAGCAAAAGAATAATAATCACAAAACAATACAAATTCATTATCAAAGAACACGTCGATATGCACACTGCAATAGACACTTCGATGCTTTACATAACCTCTTTATTATTATTATTATTATTATTATTATTATATATTATATAGTTTCATATATGAAACAAATATTGATTATTATTATTATTATTTGTACAAGAAATATTCATCATTACAAATCTTTATTATTATTATTATTATTATTATTATCAATATTATTATCAAAAGTACAAATATTTATTATTATTAAATTATTGTTAAAATTATTATATACATAATTATTATTATTACGTATACTATAAATATTTATTAATATTACTAGTGTTATTATTATTATTACTATTATTATTACCATTTCTATTATTATTACTATTACTATTGTTATTACTATTACTATTATTATAATTATTATTATAACTATTATTACTATTATTATTATTATTACTATTATTATTACTATTATTATTATTATCACTATTATTATTAATATTACTATTATTACTATTATTATTACTATTATAATAAGAATAATTTTTATACATCGAAATAGTGAAACTCTTCGCGATGTACACTGATAACGTCGGAAAAGTTATTTATTTATCGAAACGTTAATTCTCTATTTTATTGCCACTAAACCGAAAACAAAAAACGACAAAATAAACATTAAATAATAATAAATTACAGTAAATAATAATTGAATCGATTAGACACTATTGGTTTGGGAGAGATGGAAAAGATAAAAACAACATGAATTGCAACTGCTTTGCTCAAGATTCAATGATTAAAAACCGAAAACCTCTCTATAAAATCTCTCTCTAGCTTGCTCTGTTTATCCCTAACTCTCTTTGTTAACAGTTGTCTTTCCATTCTCTGCCTTGCTCACTCTTCTATCTCTGTTACACTCTTTTTTTCCCATACTCTCGTTTCGCTTATCGCTGAATCGCTGAAGATCCAAAGAACAGACGAACAGAACAAGCAAATTAATCTCCTTCTTTTCTACTCACTAATCCACGTGCTTATCACATGAATTTCCGAGTGATTTTGCCTGGAAGAGCAATACTCCGAGACCCTCCTCATTCCACATAGTCTCTCGTCAGACTTTATCGTTATCACCGTTTGCTCTGCTCAATTCTCGTTGTATTTCAGCAATCTTTGCTGTGTGACTCTCTCAAATCCGTGAACACAATCGCAGGCGTATGCGTGTCGATGGAAACTATCATAGTTCACAAATAAAATGTAATTATTTGCTTCAATAAATCGACAACAACGCTCCCTCCTCCAGTGGCCATCAATAACCAGTTTATTATTATTATCAGCGTTTATCACCCTGCACACAACTCCACAGCCATCATCAACTTATCACGACGACCGCGAAGAATTTTGATAATGTTTTCCGAATTTTCAGTTTGAAATTGAGAGAATTTTAAGAAAACTGAACAATTCAAGTTCTTTCATTAACAAAAATTCAGCTCGACACTGTTGATTGTGTTCACGGTACGATACGAGAGGTTGAAACTGTTGATTTGGATAAATAGAATGAGAATTGAGGTGTGGCGACGGAAAGCGAAAGAGACGATTCGTGAGGGACAACACCAAAGTGATATGTGAAATCAACCTTTAAATCAGTACTTATCTGCTGTATATGTATAAGATGTACACGGATATCATGCACTATCGATTCGGATGATGAAACTTAACTTTCGTATATCTCATTCGGAGGATCTCGTCCATTTTTGTGTTTGTATTATATGAATGCTTTGTGTTTCGATATATAATACAGTGTTAATAGAAAATAAACACCGAAATGAGCAAAACAAATGTTCACATTCCGATACTACGATGAAATCCCTCAACTGGATAAGGAATACCTTCACGAATTCGGCTGTAACTCAGGATTTAAGCCTAAACCCCCATTACCAAATTTTTTTGAAGTCTAAAGTCTGCACTATTTTATTTATTTACTCAGCTGTTATTTGTACGTTTCGTACGTAAGCCTCTTCAAGCCATCACTCCACTTATCACTATTATCACAGTCCATCGCTCTTCTCATCAATGTTCCACCGGCTATTTTGCGTATATTCTCTGGCCATCTCATTTTCGGTCGACCCGACTGACTACTTCTCGTTCCGATTCTAGGCGGCGGCTGCTCTGCGCACCTCTTCGCGCAGTTGTTATTGTCCATTGTTGCCAATTTTCTTGCCCACTTAATTTTCCTCACACTTGCACATTTTACAAAGTCCTCAACTTTCGTTAGCCCTCTCAAGCATTCGCCAGATTTCCTGTCCCGCAGTTTCACCCCTGTCATCAACCTTCACTTAAAATCTGCTGTCGAAACTAAGCCCTCTTGATTATCTCTTGAATGAGATCTAACTTTGTCAAAGATTTTGCATAACCGACTAAGCGTTCTGAATCGAATCGAATCGAATCGAACTCACGCCCTCTGAACACATCAATCGCATCCTCAAAGCCCAGCATCTAAACACCACTACACTATCGGCCCATTGCTCAACCATTTCTATTTGATTTAAGTACTATCTTCTTTGTATGCTCTGGCTATTCGCGCTAGTCGCCACATCTGCACTATGAGACAGCTTTAAAAAAAATCACAATGCTACAGCACAAAACCGTGCAAAAACACATCACCTGAATGTGGTACCACGCATATTTCCATATTCAGGTTCCATAATGAAGAGACAGATTCCATTGAATGTACGCCTAGAAATATTACGGTGATGCGCAATGTTTCGCTGTTCATATTAGTGTTTGCATGAGATCTCAGTAATACCGAAGAAAAGCGATACCGATCTCGAGATTCGTGGTGTCCATATTCCCAACGGTATTTCCGGTATTATTCACACCACAAGAAGTCCTTCTAAGTGAATTTGCTAGTACATCAAACACGACTGGAGCTTGCATCATATCTATTTTTGTTTTTTGTTGTATTTGCTGAGATGTGGTAAGTGATTTGCTGAATAAATTGTTTTCTGGATAGCTCTGAACAGATTGGCTCAAAAAGAATGCCGTTTAACAACTCACATTACTGCATTTCAAAAGTTGCGGTTTTCCAATACCGCTATCGTATCGTCGCTATTGAAAAACGCCACGATAACGGTATTAATATGGATGTGGGTATTGAGAAAATCGTCGATATTTTGCAAACACTAACACTAGATGTTTAACGACGTCTGAAGGATGATCGTTTTGAATCACTGAACGATGTGATGAAGTTTCTTGGGACGACTCGAGGGTTGCCGTTTGGTGGAGAGGTTAGGGATTGTCACAACGAACACATTAATTATAATATTGATCAGCAGATATATGGAATGTTTAGAGTTGGCTGGCATAATGAAATCACTCAGCTGAATTGAATACGTTCAGATGTGAAGTTATATCTCTTATTCTACTGATTATTGTGATTACACTGATAATGATAACAACAAAAACTAATGATAATATCAGTAAACATGACAAAAATAATAATGAATAATAATAATAATAATGACAAGTAATAATAACAATATTAATAAATATAATAAATAAATTCAAAAGTTAGCTAAACACAACACTATCCTCTTGCATTGACTCCAAAAGGTTTCTTATGAAACTCCCATTACGAATATAACTAATTCATTATGAAAGGTTTATATAGCTTAGAGCATCCTCTTCAGCATACTAGAACATAAGAGATAGATGACTGAAGTTTGAAGTCGCTTTCATCCGTCAATTCTGTCGGATTAACATTGATGGTCAGCGATCACGGAATCATTTCCGTTTCCCGGGGAATTCCGCAGGTAATCTCTCTGTCTCTCTTCCAATGACATTCCCAGGGAATCTCTCTCTTCAATTTTACCCATCACCACAGCGTTTCATCGTTGAAGAATAATGCTTTATCTCACAGATATAACTGTAATTCTGAACGTATCGCTTCATTAAGAAATCCACCTATTAAAATATCGGTAGTATCATATTTCAGGTGGCCCATTTGCTCGGTTTTGTTCGATACCACAACATTTTCTTTACACTGTTGGATAGAGGAGATTTCGGGCTTCAAGAAAAGTATTTATGTTGTCGACGAAAGATCATTATCCTGAGAGATATATTCGGATTTTTGACGGTTCATCTTCAACGCCTTTTGAGGGTATTTGGCTGCTATAGTTTTCAAAACTCAGAATCGGAGCTTTTAACGCGATTGGACTTCAAATATTCAAATGAGGTTCGCAATCTGCATTCCTTCATCACGTTTCATTATTCGTTTATTTGCGTTATATAAACTTTTCATCCGTTCGCGAAGAGAGGTTTTGCTCGAAACCGAGTGGTGTACCAATATCATTGATGTTGCAAGCCTGATCGTGAGTCAGAGGGGTTCTGAGTTAGGAGAGAGGAATGAATAAAGGAACCAGAACTAAGAATTGTTTTTTGAAGGTCAATATAATATATTCCTTTTCCAATAATCGAAATATTTATTTGTCAATAAATCAAATAAAAATACAATTGAATGTAAACATAACATTCGTCAATATAATTCAACTCGAAACGACAAAACTTTAAAACGATGACTGAAATCAAATGAAAACACCGTTAACGAATATATTAACGATTCCATATTTCACAATTCGATCACCGCAATTCCAACGATAACAAACACCGACACATCCACATTCGACAACTATACAGCAATTATTTACAATGCTCAAAACAATTAACGCAAACCGAAAGAAGTATCGCCGTTAATTTTTGGTTTCGTTAATTTTTCTCATCGTTCACTTTGTTTACAATTCGTTAAAATTACCGATTAACACAACTAAGCACCGTCACATAAAAGCTGATTGAACACGGGTTGGGTGGAGGTCGGCAAGCGGTTCGAATGCCTCTGATGGCTAATGAAAGCAACGCAAAAGAGTACGTATAATGAGCATCAAAATGGATTTGTTCTCAGCAAATTGATCGCAAATCGAATCGATTCATCAAAATTCACACAAAATATTTGCACCTTCCATCAAACGTTGTAATTTATAATTTGATATATACATCCGATTTATACTCACCGAAATGATATTTTAAATGAAATTTTGTTTATCGCTTCACGATGACTTAACCAGTTCGTTCGAATTTTTTGACAACTCACACATAAAAGACGACAATTATCATTTCAGTTATTAATTTCAATCAATCAACATCTTTATGACTCAATCTATCCAGTTCAAAATGATTGGATTGTCATCATTATCGTCGAGTCGAGTCCATAAATCTGATTCGTTGTATTCCTTCAACAAATCCTCATCGTTCGCCTTAACCAGTTCGAATGGCCAGAATTTTTTGCTGGAATATAACTGATTTTTTGACCTTTATTTTGATGTATTTACATTCCTTTTTATAGAAAAACGATCCGTTTGCTGTGGCAAACGGGTATATTGCGTATTGCTGGTTGAATTAAATAATTTGAATAAAGTGAATGAATAAAGTTCGGGGTCATTGACATTGAATATTGACTGATAATGAGAAATTGCAAGAGTAATTTCGAAAAAAAATTATTTTCAAAAAAGTGAGTTCTCTTCCAATGTATTTTAAATTACATTCAAATGAAAATGCACTTATACACATTACATCAACATTACAAACGAGAACCATTCCAGTAAATGAACTTAATTCGCTGAGAAGTTGAGGAGCTGACCTGATACATTCCTGCCATACTCGCATTTCAAGGGCTGATCTGATCTTTCGGGAGGGAGAAGAAAATGTTTCGAACCCGAGTGGTGTGCTCACTCTAACACATGTCAGTTTATTTCCAGAGCGAACCGCTACACATGGCATACATTCAAACCATTCTCTAAAAATTAGTTCCAAAATGAAACTACAACCGTAATTACGATTTTTGATAGTGTTTGCAGAGATGATTGTTTTGTGAATGTAAAATGTTATAGAAATGGAGTTGCTGCGGTCAGATGCTGAATTTAGAGCAATATGAGAATGGAAGTCAATAAACTCGAAAGAAAGCCTCAGCGATGACGGAAGAATTTTGGAAGCGAAACAAAGAAATTCGGCAAATTTGAATGCGAATTGGACAAATTTATTTATTTAATCAGCAAATCAAACGACTCATTACGAGTTCAAGCCTCTCTGTTATCACCAATATCACTAATATCACATTCTTCCTTCGTTGGCATTCTTCTTTCCGCGCAGCTAACGATAATCCATCTATTTACCCATCATCATTTACCCATCTACTTACCCATCATCATTTACCCATCTACTTACCCATCATCATTTACCCATCTATTTATTTATTTAATCAGCAAATCCAACTCACTACGAGTTCAAGCCTCTCTGTTATCACCAATATCACTAATATCACATTCTTCCTTCGTTGGCATTCTTCTTTCCGCGCAGCTAACGATAATAGCGTTTGGAATCATTGGACAAATTATTTGACGAAATAACATTACTGATCAATTCGCATCAATTTGTACATAGAAGGAATGCATCTAAATGAGTCGGCATACCTTAACACTTCGATATTGGTTTCATTTCTCTCGAGGATCCGAGCATCGGAACTTCGATTCACGTCATCGAATCGATATAGCGACGGCAACTCCAACTTCATTTGAGTGACTCTTTTTTGCTGTTCTTCGTTCATGTAGAACAGTTGATATGACCAATCGCACTCCCATTTCCTTTTTGTTTGCTCATTGCAGAATTGAATAACCTGAAAGGAAAACTTTTTATTAAGTGGAAAGTAATCGCACCGACAATGAAATGAGATAAAACTGGCGATTGAGTTGGAGTATAAAACTGCGTGAAAATGATTTGATTGGAGTCGTTGGTGAAAAAAAAACGGATTGTGCTGATTGATCAGCCTTAGAACAGAATAATGAGAACCTTCTCTGATATTTTACTTGGTGACCACAAAGCAGTTTTGTCACGTTTTATTTCATAACATGCACTGAACTGCTTGATCGCGCTTTTGAGTGTCTCCTCTGCGATGCTTTCCAATGGATTCGCCCAGATATAAATCCAACTGAATAATTCAAAATATTAAAAACACACAATAATATTCGTTGTTGAAGATTGGTTTTGTAAACGAATCAGTATCGATTTATAAGAAGGTGACTGACTGACTTGATTGACATCAATCAGCGATGATCAGTTTGCAGATCACGAATTTTTTTGCATCACATAAACAATTCAAAATCAAGTATTCGTGTTGATAACAGCACAATATTTTGTCTAATTCGAAACTGTCGATGTGGGACTGGATTTGAATCATGAAAAGACTCATCACATCGGTCTTTGATTGTATGACTCAGTGATTATCTGGCTGAATGAGGGAAATGATCACTAATGATCAAAATAGTCTCAGTTTGGATATATCACGGAAATAACTGACACATTATCATCCATATCGGGAATAACGCCGAACCACACAACCGGATTGTTCCATGGATAGCCGAACAAACGAACGAAACCCGACGAACTCCTGAAACGATTAATAACTTCATAAATCAATCCGAGAATTTGGTTTATGAGCAGTTTACGCATATTGATATCATTTTAATATTATTCACATCCAATTAATCAGCACAAAACACCGAATATCAACCATTTTCATCAATGTATTCACGGTATCATTTATCTGAAGGACAAAAATTTCGAAAATTCTCATTTTTTCGAAAAGAACTGATAAGAGGTCAACAGATTGTGAAATTAAAGATCTTAGAAGATTTGTGAGATAATTAAACGCTTTGATGGATACCTTTCACGAGCTTTAACAAAATAAGCTACCGGTAACATGTGTGGAATGTTATCGGTTAAACGCAATGCTCGTTCTATGTCTTCACCACTCTCGAATTCGTGCAATTTGGTCATCCTTAAATTGTAAACATTCCAAATCAATACTTAAATCACAGTTATCATTGATTATTATTATTATTATTATTATTATTATTATTATTATTATCACCAACAATTACTCCCATCAACATTACGAATGATAACAAAATCGCTAACGCCACTTTTGAGGAATACTATTGAATTGTACATTATTATAGTAGAATATAAATGGAATATTTGAATATTTGTGGAAGGGTCATCAAAACGATGTGACTAGAGGCTGAACAGTTTCGGCGATAGCTCAGAGTCAGAACACCGAACTGGTAATTGGTATGTCGCGGGTTCGATTCCCGTTCGCGGAGGGAAGTTTTGCTCGAAATCGAGTGGTGTGACAATGTTATTGATATACGAAAGTAATACGGTGATAACGCATCGTAATGAGCCTCAAAAGGTGGGGATACCTGAAATCTTCAATCTGTTCGCGAATACGCGTCATTTGTTGGTGGACATCGTTTTGCAATTCCACCTGAAAAGTTGCACCGTATAAATTTCACTGTCTTATTTTGATTACTGTAGACGATTATAACTACGATGGCAATATATCCTTATTACAAACTATCCAAAAATTAGGATCAAATATGTGGATAATTGTGATGATCGAAACGATATCAATAACGGTGATTGAATGATGATCGTAAATATAGAATATGATCATTAACGAGACTAAAGCAAAAACCTGAAACTGTTTAATTGCGAGAATTTGCTCCTTCACTTTATTTTGCAATTTTTTGCCGGCTTTCGGCGATTCCTCCCGCAACTCCATCGTTTTACTCGTTAGCATCTGAAAATTGATCAGTTACTGCGCAATGCATACAGTCATTAAAAAACATTCATTGATAATTACCTTCTAATATTAACGATATGATTATTAACGTCAGTAAATGAAATGAGTGCGCTTGATCGGCAGTCAATGAATACTAAATGATTATCAATGTGCTTATTTGATGGGTACCTGTTTGGTTTCATAGGAGTTTTCCGTGATGAATATCATCCTCATTGAACAGGTACTTAATTATCGTGATCATATAATGAAGCTGTTACGATCTATGTAAAATGTTACCTTCAGAATTCCCTCACGAGTTGGGTCATCCATTTCCAGGCGGCCCACTAGTCCTTCCAGAGTCCTTTGCAAACGTTGATTTTGCATTTCTAATTCATTTTTTTCAGCGATCTCTCGCTGAAGTGCCGCTTCGAGGTGTTTTATCCTTAAATGATCACAATATTACTGATAATAATTCAGTATCATTGATCACAGTTGTGATGCGATAATATTGCATCAGAATGTGAATAGTGCCGTTGTAGAGCCTTAATGAACTTGCTTCCAGTGGAAACCTTTCTCAGGAGATGAGTGGTCAGTGAACAGATCATTGAAATTCATTTGATGTGCAGAGGGCGATTTCGGTGACATTCAACTTTGGTTAGGCAAAAATAATGATGAATATATGATAAGAATATAATCAAACTCAGCAATATTGCGAGTAACAGACCTTTTCTGCTGTGCATCCATCTGATCCAATACTCTCGTTATCTTAGCATCGAGAGCGTCCAAATCGGCATCAGATTCGTCTAGCAATGAGCCAGCACGCCCACTCCTCTGCTCACCACCGTCCATCGTATCATTTCTTTGCATCCTCAAAAATTTCTCCCTACTAATTTTCCTCAATACTAGATATTTATGTGATCCGTCAAATTAAGATTGGCATTGCAATCTCCAACTTCGCGTGGACCGCGCTGCGATGTGGAGAGCACAGAATTTTAATGCCTATCTCGTGCTAGCCTCAACCACCAAGGCTACCGTCATATTGATTCCTAATGCAATTCAAAAAGAAACGTA